>CAUYRH010037919.1:0-14512 GCA_963574655.1 Perodicticus potto | reverse complement strand
CTGTCAAAATCTGGTTCCTCTCTTCAGTTGTAAAAAGAACCTGCAAAAGCTGGTGGCAATCATTCCAGGCGGGCTGATGAGTCACCATAACCGAATCAAGGACATCTATAAGGGCTGAGGGTTTCTCCGAAAACTTGGGGTTCTGCATCTTCCACTTATACAGGTTGCTTGTCGCAAAGGGCCAGTATTGGAAGGGGAGTTCCCCATCTGGGTCAGGGGGCCCTGTCACATGCAAGGGAAGGACGGTAGAATCAGGTTGCAGGTCTCTCTGAGCTCGGTGGTGGGTGAGAGGGGGGCTGACTACTGAGGGTCCCCTTGCTTCCGCTGCTTCACTCCCCTCATTGGAAGTTTTCACCTGGTAAGGAGGTGGGTGAGTCTGAGGGAATAAAAGTTCGGGGGAGGTACTATCCTGTAGGACAGGGTGGGGAGGGGATGAAGTCTTCTTTGGTTCCTTGGATTGTAGGGCTAAAACAAGGGGGGTTGCCTCACGGGGCAGGAGAAGCTTCAGCCACTTTGGGGGTGTTTCGACCAGGTCCTGCCAGGCAATGATGTATGGAATCTGGTCTGGGTGCCCTGTATCTTGGTGGTAGACAATGTTTCTCACCTGCAAAATAATAGGTAAGTGAAAGGTGCCCTCTGGTGGCCACCCGACATTAAAGGCTGGCCACTCGTTGTGGCAGAAGATGAATAATCTGCCGCGGCTTACATTGAATCCATAGTTCTGAGCTTTTTCCTTAAAATCCTGAAAATGGGAAAGGGTTAGGGCTAAAGGAGTCGCTTGCGCTTGTCCCATTTCTTCTCAGTATAATAACCCACAAACAAAATGAACAGATAAAAGCACACTGATAAACAAACACACGCAGCCGCACCGAGTTTGGAAAAGAAAGTCAAAATGCAAACCTGGCGCCTGAGCGTTAGGCGGTGGGCGCAACCCACCGGAATCCTCAATGAGAAGCCAAAAATCCCCTTCACGAGGATTCAAATCTGGGGTTTCCACGTTCCATTTCTCATTCAGGGCATCCCCCAACCCTTGTGTGGGATCAGGGATTCCACATCCTGCTCCCCCTTCTGGTCAAAATCAGAACAACAAGCAAGACAGAGACGAGAGAACAAAAAGAACAAAGGCTGGCAAGGGACAACTCACCCATGGAGCGTGGGTTTGAGGTCTTCGAGGGGGGGATCCCGGACGAGCCCCCAGATGTTGTGCCTGAATTTCGGGGTCCCCCCAGAAGAAACTCACACCAGGCGCACCAATGCAAAAACAAAGGGTGGAATTTATTACAAGCTTAAGCCTGGACCTTTCAGCTCCGCCTAAATGGCAGATCCATCTGAATGGCCCCTTGTGGTGGGGCTGAGTATTTTTATAGTGTACCAAAAGGAAGTTAGGAGGGGGGAATGCGATAAGGGGAGTGGGATTAGGGACGGTTGGAAGAAGGATGAGTCCAGGTGTCTCTCTACTTGCTGATTGGATATCTCGGCGGTGCCAGGAACGGGTGGGTGATCGCTAAGCAGGAAGGGGCCGGTGCTGATCAACCAGTGGGCATGGCCGGGAGGAACTGATGCCAGGAACCAAAAGTTACAAAACTAACATTTACACCGCAAATTACACAGCAGCCTGTAAAACAGAGTCCGTTAACTAAATGGCATCACACGGGCCCTTTCAATATTCATGTACTTTTTTGGTAAAACATGTTTTAAATGTTTTATTATACATGCTTTTTACATGTTTAATTACATTTGTGTTAAAAATGTTTTATTAAATTTGCTTATGTTTAATTATTTAAATTATTTATATTTGCGATTTATGTATTCTGGATATAGGATTTATCAGATCTCATTTGCAAATGTTTGTGCTCTCACAAAATTTGCAGTCTGTATAGTGAGAGTTGCAGTTGCTTCAAGAAGACTGCCTATAACAAGATGCTCCCATAAGAGTATAAGAAAAACAAAAATCTAAATTAATATGAGCAATTTGAACAATAGAGATGCCATATGGAACACTGTTAATGGATGTTCAAAATATGCTTAAAAATTGTCCAGCAAGATGTCATCAACAAGATGACGTCCAACTTAGGTTGTAATTGATGGGCGAAAATAGTTGGATAAAAATGAATGGCTCTATGCATTCATTAGCATCACTATTTTCTTAAGGCCCAGGGATCTTTTCTTTGTTTTTTTTTTTTTTTTGCGGTTTTTGACTGGGGGCTAGGTTTAAAACCGCCACCTCAGGCAGATGTGGCTGGAGCCCTACCCCTTTGGGCCCCAGGGGCCACCCCAGGGATCTTTTCGAGGAGGGGGCAGGATAGGATCCTGACCTCTTCCTCTCTGATGCTCAAGTCTATTGCTGATGAACTGAGGGCATCCAATTAAGAAAATTGTGGAAAAGGCAGTGATGGTCTCCTGCTGCATGCACACATTGTAGGAAGGAAAGGAGGGTCTGGGGACGGAGGGCAGCACTGCTGCTGACATAGCTCTAGAAGACACCTTGGCATAGGCGTACTTGGTACTGATAGTAAATTCTCTCCTGACTGATGTTCCTGTAAACCAGGGGCTTTTTATAGAGGAAACTATAATAATTACTGAGGTTTTAAAGGCTTCTGTGGTATTTGTTACATATATTTGTTTCCTTTTTTATTTTCTTTTAAAAAAAACAACCCTTTAAAATGTAAAAAAAAAAAAATTGTCTTAATAAATCATGTAAAAATAGGTGGCAGGCTCGTTGGTATGCAGGCTACCTTTAGCCCACCCCTACTTTTGGCAATCTCTGTCCAGTTTGAATTACCATGCTGCCAGAAGTGTGATATTAAGGACCACAGTGGGTGTAATTTAACTGAGCTTGACTTTGGAGAAAGAAGTATCTTCCTTCATTTCCCAAGGAACCATATATAACTGCCCGGGGAAGATCTTGCACAGAACTATCTCAGGTTTCTTCAGGCTCAGTAAGAATTCCCTTTAACTATCAGGGTTTTATGGCTGATCTTAGAATTTTCAAAGGCAAAACCATGGGTCTACTTCCCGAGTTACCAAGAATATCACTGAAAAAAGCCCTGGTAAAGTAGGTAGAACATTAGCAGTGGCAAAGACAAAAGAAAATCTTGCTCTTGCTACAAGTAGGAGATGGAAGCAGCAAGTAGGACTGATTTAATGGATTGTACTAAGCAGGCTTAGCAGTCTTGGGAATGCTGGGATAACAGAAGAACTCTGGGAAATGGTAGGTTTCTTCCTATGGTGGCCTTGGCATTGCTTGGGGTGTCATTTGCACATAAACGTGTATTTGTATGAGAGATTCTTAGCAGGATATTCCTGTGGGATGTACATTCCAAGTTCTGCCATGTAATAATCACATGTCCATGTAGAAATCCCCACTCTTCCCTGTGCCCCAGTTCACCCATATGGAAAATAGGAATAATAATAATACTTATCACAGGGTGGTGAGGATTAAGTAAAGGAATATGTGTAAAATGCTGTATGCTTATACACATACAGACAAAGACACATACACCCCAAGATTTTAACACTGAGATTTTTTGGTTGGTAACTATTGAAAACTTCTAATATTTTTGGTCCATGATTTTGTCTATATTTTCCAAATCTCTAATAAGGTGAGCATAAAATGAGTGACATGAGTGAGAATATTTTCAGGGAAGTACATCATCATCGTGACAACCTGATGACCCTCATTCCATATCTCTGAGGGTAGATATTGCGTAGAGTGATCAGATGTAACCTCTCAAATACGGGATGATGTCCTCAATTGTAAAATGAAACAGCTGGAAGACACTGAGCTTAGCATAGCCTATTCCACATGACGCAGGAGGAAAGTTCTAAGAGCTCAGACCTCCATGGTCAAGACAAATTTAGCTCCTGTTAGTACAAATGAGAAAACACTCCTGGCAAGTGGCCAATATAGCTCATCAATCTGTAAAGTGAGGTTGATGCTGATTTTTCAGATGATGCAAGCATTGGTTCCAAACCACAGTCCCCCGGAAATTCAGGAATCCACACTTGCCTGCTCATGTTCAATGTCTGGGGCTGCTGCTGTTGCTATGCTTACTGTGGCTCTGTCCCACTCCAGCTGGTGTGAAACTGAAGCAGCAGCCCTGTATGATGTAAGACCACTTCGTGATTAATTAGTGCCTCTGCCATGCACCAGTAAAGAGGATGCTCTTGTGGAGTCATGATTAACCACGGAGTTGCAGATGCTGGAATGATTACCGTGTAGCAATGCTCTGTTGTAAATTGATACATGTCATGCATTTTTCAAGCTTTTCCTTGAAATCCATTTGAAAAAAGGTCAGACATATGCATATATATCTTAGTTTGTATATGTGTGAGAACTATAGTCCAAACCTATAGGTGAAGTGAAAAATAATCAAAGGCAATGTTAAAATGGTGCCACCAAAGTAGCTGAGAATAGCTACAAACAGGAGGAGTAATCACCATAACTGATAAAGCCCTCTCCACTCTTGCCTTAAATTATTTCTTTTAATATGATCTCAAACATTTAGGTTGCTGTAGATACAAATTCTAATAACCCATATGATATTGAAAATCTGACATTGTGAAAAATATATTGCAATACATATAGCTTGAAGGAATAGGTTGGTAAAAGTTTAGTTCATAAGTATGGACTTTAAAAAATTATGGTTTTTTATTTTACACCTAGCTTTTGTCACTGCCTTATTTCATAAGTTTTAATACTTGCTTAGGACAGCACTACTCAATTTAGTGCTTTTTGTGTGTGTAACTTTCTGTGATTCAGTCAAAGTGCAAAGATAACTTTTGTTTTTAACTCATGGGTACTTTCCCCATAGTTGTGCAAAGAGTGGGAAAATAAAACATATTGATGATATCAATTAATTCCATCCTTATTTCTGATATTGCTATAAATCATTGTTGATGGTTTGAGATTCTCTAGTTGATAGATTGCAGAGATATACAATGGAAATGAAGCAGAGATAACTTGTTGAAGTCTAGTACAATGCTATTATAGCTCAAATGATTCGGCAATATGTGCTGAAGGTATATACATATGATAGTATCTGTAAATTTTTTTTGCCCATTTTTAAATTGGATTGTTTGATTTTCATAATTGAGTTTTGAGAGCTATCTAATCTTCTGGGTATAAGACCTTTTCTATATAAAAAAAATACATATGTATACACACACACACACACACACACACACATAATGTATATTTCCAGAGGTAAGAAGAGTAAGTGAAAAATAAAACTGAAGTGACTTTGAAAATCATACAAATTACACAAATATAAGATAGTATTATTCTTATTATTTTTATTTTTATTATTTTGATTTTACCTTGTGAAATAATGTTTTGAGAACCATACTTACAGAATGTCATATAAAAGGAATCATAGTGTATGTACTTTGCTAAGACTCATTGATGTCATTGTGTGAATCACTTGTTCATTTCTTTTTAATAATTGAGTAGTGTTTATTGCTTAGTGTACAATTTACTCATTTGCCATTTAAAGGATTTTTTTATTTCCAGCTTTGTTAATGAAACAAAGCCACTGTAAACAATTACTTACATGTTTTTTAGTGCTCTGAGGTTATATCTAAGAGTCAGATTGTTGAGTTGTATGATAATCACGTTTAATTTTATAAGAAGATGACAGAATATTTTCTACAGTGAGTACCATTTTGCATTCCCACCAGTAATATGTTCCTTATCCTAGTTAAGTATTTATTGGATGTTTCCTTTATTTTAATCATTCTAATAGTTGGGTAGAGATATCTGGCTATGGTTTTAATCGGCATTATCCTAATAAAATAAAAATGTTGACTACTTTCCATGTGAGTATTTGCCAATCTTTAAAATCCATCTTCATCGGTGAAGTACCTGTAAAATTTTTTTTGCCGATTTTTACATTGGATTGTTTGATTTTCATAATTGAGTTTTGAGATCTATCTATCTAATTTTCTGGGTATAGGACCTTTTCTATCTCATTCAAAAATCTCTCTCCCAGTCTGTACGTTGTCTGTTGATTCCCTTTCTTATTCGAGTCTTTCAAAGAGCTGGAGTTCTTAATGTTAGCAAGGATCAACTCAGCTATTTGTTCTTGTGTAGATTGGGTTTTAAGGTTGTATCTTAATTATGGTCTAAACTGTGTTCACAAAGATTTATCCTTTGTTTTCTCCTGCAAGTGTTTTACAGTCCTAAGGTTAGTTTTGAGTTAATTTTTGTATGTGAGAAAAATGATAACAATTCATTTACTTGCATATGAGTTTTCAATTGTTCTATCATTTAATGAAAGTCTGTTTTTGCCACTAAATTGTCTTCTTTATGATTATTTTGTCAAAAACCAGTGGACTGTGTATGAATATGTCTACTTCTAGAATCTATGTTCTGTTCTATTATCTTTTTTTCCAGTACCACATTGTCTTCTTACTGTAGTTTATAGTTTCTGAAATCAGGTTGTGTGCTATGAATCTTATCCAATATTTTTTGCTTGTTTTTAATATCAAACATTGTATTTTCATATCTGTGAGTTTAGTTGGGGCTTTTAAAATATCTTCCATATTCCTTCTTAATAAGTCATTTATTCTTTGTCCTCCTTGAATATAATTGAACATAGTTACAACCACTATAACTTGTGTAGTCTCTTTATATGATTTATCATTTGATGGGTAAGTTCCTGTTTATTACTATTCTTTATTATAATTTCACTTATTAACATTTAATTTTTTCTTCATTTGAAATTTAATATCAGCTTGTCTTTCTCACAAAACCTGTAGTTTTTATTGAAATCACATAATAATCATAGAAACTTAGGTATGTTCAACATTTTAAGTTGATAAAGTCTACTAAAACCATCAATATCTCTTTTCGAAATTTTCCTAATTTCTTTTGTGTCCTCAAACATTTAAAGGTCATCTAGATCTTTTATATTTACTTATAAGTTCATTGTTAAACTTATTATGTACACATACAAATGCATGTACATATACAGATAAATATATGTGTATATATATATGTGTATATATATATATATTTGCTTATGTGGAATACAAACATTTAGGACCTTCACTACCTTCAAGGGTATAGAAATACCACCTTGTATCCCCACAGATCTTATTTATTTATTTATTTATTTTGAGACAGAGTATCACTATGTTGCCCTCAATAGAGTCTCACTATGTCACCCTTGGTAGCGTGCCATGGTGTCACAGCTCACAGCAACCTCAAACTCTTGGGCTTAAGTGAGCCTCTTGCCTCAGCCTCCCAAGTAACTGGGACTACAGTAGCCTGGCACAATGCCCTGCTATTTTTTTGTTGTAGTTGTCATTGTTTAGCAGGTCAAGGCCAGGTTTGAACCTGCCAGCCTGGGTGTATGTGGCCAGCGCCCTACCCACTGAGCTACAGGTGCTGAGCCTACAAATCTTAAATGTAGCCAGTCTTCTCAACTTATGGCCATATCACCTCTATTACTCAATGTCTTTAAAGTGCTAGGAGTGAGTTCTATAATACTTGATGGTTCTTTAAGAATTACATGGGAAATGTTTCCTTAGCACTTAGAAAAAAGTGGTTCTTCAGTTATTATTTCCTTTCTTATACTACAATTTCTCTTTCCAGTGTGATTTATTATGTTTCTGTACAATACAATGAATACTGGATCACCAGAATTTTATAATTTAGTTGTTTAGCAGTCCCTGTGTATTAAATCTATTCCAACGCAATTGATATACTGCAATTCAATTCCAGCACCAATCATCCAGAGTAAATGTAGAATTACAAATTAAAGGGCATGCTCCCCAAGAAGACTGCTCTCGTTTTAGACACTAGCCACAGATGGGGACTCCAACTCTACTTCTGATCATCTGGCTCCAAATCAGGGGATCCTACAACCCTCAGGAGCCCAGGTTTGATAATATGCTAGAACGATAATATGACAGAACTCAGCAAAATGCAATCCTCATGATAGCCAAAACATAGGATCAGGTCTAATAGGGTCCTGGGTATGGGCTACAATGCCCTCCTCTATGGAATCAGATCATGTCACCTTCCTGGAACGTTACTGTGTTCATCAACTCAGAAGTTCCTATAAGTGTTGGTGTCTAGACTATTAACTGGGATTTCATTACATAGGCATAATGATTTCTAATTGGGCCCAGTCTCTACGCCCAACCCAGCAGCTGAGCAGGCTCAAACCTCTAACCATGCGGTTGGACTTTCTGGTGTCCACATCCTGAAGCTGTCTAGACGTCCACTCTGAGTCGCCTCACTGACATAAAGTCATATGTGCACCAAGAGGCTTGTGAAAAATGAAGACAAAAAACCAATCCCAGGAACCAGAGACAAAAGTCAGTGAAATCCTTTATTATACAACATTCTACCATTAACATTATATGGAATTGTGTATAAAGGCAGTCATGTACAGCATAATGATGTTGGGACAACAGGCGCCATGACCCACAAGATTATTATAGCTATTTTTATTGTAACTTTTCTCAGTTCAGGTATGTTTAGATGTATAAATACCACTGTGTTACAGTTGTCTACAGCAGTACTGGTTTATGGCCTAGTAGCAATTGGAGTAATGGGCTGTATACCCCATACAGGGTAGTATGCTATAACACCTAGATTTGTACAAGCGGACTCTATGACATTTCCATAATTACAAAATTGCCTAATGATGTATTTCTTAGAACATGTCCCATCATTAAGTTACACATGCCTATCTTTAAAACTAGGGGAGACTTAACAAAATCAGTTTCTAAATCTTTTCAGTGTGACACATATAACTCATTGAAAAGCAAAATAGTCCTTGTTCAGTTCTTAAAGCTTCTGTTTTTGTTCTTCACACAGGATGCAACTTAAAATTTCCTTTGCATCAAGGTGTATCCACAACATTGATGCAGTGCATCATAAAATGAAAGTTTGTTTTTAACAAGGAGGTGTTTTACACTGTACTGTTTGGTGTTTTTGGAAAATCTACATTTACATCTATTCTGAAGCTGTTCAATTTTAACAAAATGATTCAAGTTTCATATATATATATATATAAAAACAGTCAATGTTAAACTTTGAAAATATTGAAAATCGCAATAGAAGAAGACCATACACCAACCCAGAAAAGAAGAGAGTTAGTTTTCTAGTTTTATTAATTTCAGCAAAGTATGGTCCAAAGTTACTAGAAGAATTCTGTGAAGAGAGAAGGTGTGCAAAGGTCAAGAACATGCACAGAGCATGTTATCAATCTCATAGAGGTATCCACATATTTAGAAGAATAACATGGAAACTTCGAGTGACATATTAGTTTCTAATGTCTAAAAACAAGTAAATAAACAAACAATAAAACCCCTTGGTTTATTCCTATGTAAGATGTTGCTAAAAAAATAATTAATTCGATGACCACAAGATCAAAGTGGCTCTAGCACCCCAGGCCTCCATGTTAATAAGTTAAAACCAAACTCAATGTAAATGATCACATCCTAGAAAAATAAAACTTAAACTTCACCCATTAGGAACTGCCAACTAACCTCTAAATAGAAACTTGTAAGTTACTGTTCTGCTTTCGCCAGTCACATATTGTCCTTTTACTTGCTTCCACGAACACTTCTAAAAAGTATTTTCCTAAGTGGAACACCAGCCACTTGCATTCTGGTGCTGCCCAATTCATGAATTTATGTTTGCACAACCTCTAGAATTTTAACTTTCTTACAGTGATCCTTTAATGTTGTTCATGTCTGTGCATGGAAGGTCCCTGTGATTTTTTGGAGCTTGATAAAATTTTCTAGAATGACAGTTTTTTTTTTTTCTAAACAATGGTAGATAGTAGGATTTATTTTAATTTTTCAATCTGAAAAAAAAAAAACCCAAAGAACAAAACCCCAAACTATCCTCATATGTGTATATAGTGTCAACATTTTCAGAGCACTTACATCAAGAAACATTGTTTCTCTTCAACTGTATGACAATACTGTATATGCCACAATAAAATTTACAAAAACAATCAACAGTTTTATAAATGCTTTCCTTTAAACATGGCATATATTATAATCAAGAAAAGTAAGATGTTTTCTAATATAGTTAAATGAAAGTTCAGTTTTCAATAATTATAGTCTTCATTTACAAATTCAATCTTTGAAAATTCTATTTTCGGGGTTTTACAAATAAATTATGGTAGCTTAAGATGTATCTTTGCTCATAAGTGCCATAGGGAGTGTTTTAACAAGTGTTAAAAACAAATGTAACCCTAAACTACTGAATCTAAGGCTCATCTCTGAGAGAATTTGCAAGGTAGTCCTCAATAGTAACTGACATGAATATACTTTTCATGCATAAATTTTGTTTTCAACAGATTATATTTATGGCCTTCCTGTAACCTTACAATATATTTTGATTTCTCCTTAAATTCATATAAAAAGTTGCAGTATTCTTGGTATTGTATTCTTTTCATAGAGGAGATTCTTCTCAAGATGTTCCTTCCAGAATGGTGTAGGATATTGTTATAGTGATGTTATTTTTCAGGATTCATATTGCCAGAAAACAAAACAAAACAATACAACAAAGTAAAAATGTGTAGCTCTAATTCCCAACAAATTACATTGATTATGCACTTGAATGAATCAAATTAATTTTGAAAAACATACACTCACACACATGTACACACACACACAGGAGACTGAACAGGGAAAATGGTTAACTGATTTTTTAATTTTATGGATTTGCCTGTGAATTATATAATATTTAGTACTATTATTCAGATGAATCTTCTTTCTTATTTTTAATGGACATATAATATCTAATTATTAAAAATCTTAGATTTTGCATATTTCATTACTTTATAAAATTAATCCCATTCTATTTCTACACATAAAACAGATTCCATCAATAGATCTGAAAATAAGGTCATGCTAATTTGTCTAATGGTTAATGTACTGCAATACTATAATTATACAATAAAATACCATGCTTAAAAATAGGAATTCTTTAGAATACTTCATCATAGGAGGAATGGATATTTCAGACATTTGCAGAGGATTCTATTCAGTTGACCTAATGAAAAAGATGGTCATTGCATTTTAATGGAATTCTGCAGTTCTCATAAAAGAAAATGTCTCTATGAAACTTATCAGTAAGTTTTTACCTTTGATGTGTGCCAGCTGGAGGAAAGCACACAATGTAAACACACAGAAGAAAAATTCACATATTCCTGTGAATTCTCTAAATTCATACACAGCAAATTTGCATGCATGCATACATGTGTGCACTGTTGTACACACACTCCAAACAAAAAACAAGTGGGGGAAGGTAGATATAATTTTTCTCCCCTCAATGCTATGCTCTTAAGTGAATACTCTGGGAATAGTTTGGCTGTCTTATCCAAATACTTATATTTAAAATCTTCTTTCGCATAGAACATGTGATATGTGTGCACTCTAAGAATATTTTGACTTATTGCCTCTCTTATAACTTAATTGGAGCCACTTCTAATTTGAGGAAATAGCTTAGTCATATATTTAGGATTCTCCTGTGTTTCAGGAGAGTTTTTTGTTTCACAGTGAAATGATTTGAGCTCCACAAACCATTTTTATCTTACAGTGTTGGGGTTATCTTTCATATAACCACTATTTCCTTTGTGAAATCATAGAGCTTTCTGAAATATTTTAAAATGTTGTTAGGGAGGTATTTTTGTATTATCATAAGAATTTACTGCTTTTTAAAGTTTATTACAGTAAATATAAGAGGAAGGAAGACACTTTAGCAAATAAATCAGAACTAGTTTTGTTAAGTTGCCCTGACTATAGCTTTTTAGATGGACTAAAAGATATTATTATGGTACATGCTTTTCCCCTAAAATTTTACCTTTCCTGTAAAGGGAACTAAAACTATTTCTAACAAATCATAAATTTAGAGATTCTAGCTTGCTTTATTCTGATATGAGCATTTACATCTCTGAGCGTCTAATGCTTTTTATTTGTTGTGAGAAAGAAGCTAACCACAGCATCTGGGCTGATCTCTGGGTGGAGGAGGTAATGACATTGAGAGACAGGATGACACCCTGCGCGAGCGCTGTCCTCATTCCTCTCTTGTTTTTAATCCGTGACATGGGCGTACAAAATTCCCAACTGAGTAACAGGACAACTTGAAACTTTGCGGTAAACTGGTAATAGCACAAAACTTCATGTGGTAGAGAAAGAACTGAGGTGCTATTATCCACCCACCCCCATAGATTCACAGAGGATGTTTTCAACTTTTATTTAATACCCACATCCACTGGTCCAGGAAACATACCAGGAAGTAACCAAATGGCAAAATTACCACACAGTTCCCACTCACATCCGTCTCTAACATGTATACGTATTTGTAAAAACTGTTATTTTAATATTTTATAAGAAAATCCTTCAGAGATAAGAATTATTTCATTTTTGACCAGATATGCTAAGATTAATCAGCCTTAAATGTCTACTAGGTATCACTCTTTTAGGGAAATTAAGGTAATAGATTATTCTCTTCTGCCATGGTTGTCATAGATTCACTGGAAAGTATTAAAATATATTTCCATATGTTGTAAAGAGAAAGAACCAATAAAAAACAATTGCCATATATTAAATTATTTTTCTCATTCTAAAAACTAATCATTGACTCAACAAGAGTAATGGACCTGTTAGTCACTTTAATCTTCCCATGTAAGACTCATACAAATGTTTTAGTGCAGTGACAAATTAACTAATTGCTATTAAATTTCACCACATATTTAGGGACTTCAAAATAATTAATTTTGGGTCTTCTAATAATGTATTTTATGACCAGAAGCTCTTCAGTGTGGGGTGTTCATTTTCTTGACTCAATATTTTTCTATTAATTCTGGCTGCAGTTTAATCAATATGTTTAAGATGCAGTAGGAGACATTTCTTGAAGTTTGAGAATTTCATAAACAGAATCTTAATTTTGTTACTGGAGTATTTGGTACCTTCCAATATACCTATGTACTTCAGGTCAGCATTTTTTTCTTGCCTGTAAAATGTAGCATCATTCTTTGGTGTACAGTTTGGACTGACTTTGCACATTTAACTTACATGTGTAAACCATCTGATTTTTGTGATTGAGCTATGTAGAATAAGTACAGAGATACATAGTGGGAATATTACAGAAAGAAAGTGACCTGTTTCATTTTAGCATTGCCTTTGAATTCCAGGAAGTCGGGGGTTAATACTCAACATGTGGGAGAGAGAAAAGGTAAATCTTTTCACATGATGGTTCTTAATCTTTTTGTTGTTACACATATAGAGATAGTAGTGAGCCATTCAGCACCCCTGAAGCAAAATAAGGAAAGCAAAACTTAGCAAAAAGGTTACAAAGTCCAACTTAAAGTGTATCTCTTTCTCTCCTGATTTTTATTTGTTGTAGGGAGTTGGCAAAAGTTATGTGGATTCAACAAAACATCTCTCTACAGATTTAAGCTTTTCTGTAACATCACACAAAAAAAAAAGAAAGAAAAGAAAGGGATGCAGAATATTTAATTTTTAAAACACTTACCTATATACAATTATTATTATTTTTCATGTTTTGAAATTCCACAGGTAATATTCATAGGTCTGGAGTTTACGTACTTGAACAGTAAGAAAGAGCAAATTTATGTTGCTATAAAATGTCAATAACTTGAATATGTACATTTTGAACTATAATATGAATAAATTCATACCAAATGTCAACTGCTTTGAGTTTTCCTTGATTGTATAATTCTAGTTGTTGAATCATTGAAAAAAATAGCTCAGACATGATTCTAGTTTTACCCATCTTCACTGAGATTGGGCTATAATTTTCTCCTGCAGCTGAAGGGGCATGATGGGCTTACAGCCTCTGAAGCTGTCTCTCAGAGCTTCACAGGACGCAGATTACCAGACCCTGACCTAATTTCCTCTAAGCTGAGATGGAGATGGGGCCTGAGGCCAGGCTTCCAGGTTGTACCTCTGAGCATGAAGCAGTGTGCAGACTGACCCAGAGGAGGAAGTCAGGCCCAGTCTGGGATGTGGCAGACACAACTGCAAAAACCAGACCAGCAAATGTCAGATGAATTGTGCTGCAGTTGTCTCCTGCTGCTTGGGGGCAAACCTGGTCAATGCCTGCTGAAGCTGCCTCTAGGAGCTTCACAGGGTGGGGCTTCCTGGGCCCTGGCCTTACTTCTCCTAAGCCAGAACTAGGATGGGGCAGGAGGCTCCACTTCCAGGTGGGGGCCCTTAGCCCACAGCAGTGTGCAGAGGGTGGGTCAGGTTCACTGATTCTTCCAATAAAAATAAAGGTGTGATGATATTTTTACTTTTAAAACTTAGAGAAAGGGGCCTGCTTTTTTTTTTTAAACAAGTGAACAGTTTATTAAGAATTAAACAAAGGTATGATGTAATACAGTACAAGCAAGACACTCAAGATAGGTATAATAGTACTACTCACACAAAAACTTAAATTTCACCTCAAAAAAATCACAAGACAAAAGAGAAAGCAATTTCACTGTTATAAAATAAGATATTTCATGCAAAGTATTAA
>CAUYRH010037917.1:0-14155 GCA_963574655.1 Perodicticus potto | reverse complement strand
TCTTTGGTGATATTTGGGAAATTTTCATTTATAATATTCTCTAGAATGGCTTCCATTCCTCTGGGGCATTCTTCTTCTCCT
The DNA here is from genome assembly GCA_963574655.1 of Perodicticus potto. Taxonomy (NCBI): domain Eukaryota; kingdom Metazoa; phylum Chordata; class Mammalia; order Primates; family Lorisidae; genus Perodicticus; species Perodicticus potto. Next base: position 14,074 of record CAUYRH010037917.1, on the reverse strand, counting down.
TCAGGGATACCTATAACTCGTATGTTTGAACGCTTCATAAAGTCCCATAATTCTGTCAGTGAATGTTCTACCTTCTCTTTCTTTTTGGCCTCTAATTATCCGAGTTGTCTCAAGAGCCTTATCCTCTACCTCTGAGACTCTTTCTTCTGCATGATGTAATTGTTGATACTTTCTATTGCATCCTTAAGTTCCCTATCAATTTCTTGATATGTTGTTTGGGATATTGCATCCTCACTTATAAGTGAAATATGTTTGTAATTTCCCTTTATAACAATATATTTTCTCCAATTTCAATATCAGGTGTATCTAGATCAAGCAGAATGATTTTGAAGTATTTCTTCTTTTTCTATTGTCTATAGGATTTTGCATGATCTGCTTTTTGAATCTCTCTTTTACTTTTATTTGTATGGTATTAGTTGTCTATTTTTTGAGACTTTGGAAAAAAAAAAGTTAACTGACGACTTCATGCTGAGCCTCAGAGTCAAAGCGCTCTACAACTTTTTATTTGACAAAGTATATGTTGCTTTCTTGGCATTATTATTGCTAATATTGCTTGATATTTCGATGCAGTAATTGTTTTCTTTTCTGAATGTATTTATCTTTGTTCATTCTTTATGTGGTTTTTGTTTCTAGTCCTTATCTTAAACATTGTTATTGTTATTGAATTTTAAACCTTTTAAATTCTGTGAAGGCAAAAAGTAGAAACCTAATTAACACATGTATATGAAAAAATAAATAAAATAAAAAAAAGAATATCAACATGTTTTGTTTTCCTTCTTCACAATTAGATATTTTAGGTCATCTAAAGGCTGGATCATTCTTTAGGGACTTTGGTACTCTTCTTCCATGGAACATCTCTTTACTCTGATGTGATGGACCCAAGGTTTAACTCCTGACAATTTTAACGATGTGTGAGTTGTTTGTTAGAGGCACTTCACAGAGTCCCTTTCACTTCTATGCCAGTTGTTAAGTCCCTTGTTCTTTCCATGCTCTAGTCCATACCCTGTCTTCTGTTTGAAGGGATGGAGGGGTGCGTCCAACTGGGTCACGAAATTGAAAGATGAAAACTTAACGCATAGTGGTTAAAATTTATTATGTCTGTTTGACGTATTGCTTTACTTTCTTTTTTTCACCTATGGTTATATTACCATACTTACCTCTGGGTGGTAGGAAGGGTCTCCCATTTCATAGGGGCTCAACTTAAGCTCACCTTTACCAGCTGTTCTTGGAACATGGCAAAATTTTATCCCACTTTAGATGGGTTTTCTGCATCAACTTTACTATAGTTTTCTTTTAAAGTTATGACTCATTTTCTCTGTTTTTTCTGTAGACTGAGGTCTCCAGGATGCATGCAATTTCCATTCTAGATGCAGGGCTTGGCTTACTTGCTGGATTACCTCCAGTGCAAAGGAGAGTCCATTATCACTCTGTATGGAGTAAGGGAAGCCACATCTTGTAATAAGTTCCTTCAGAAGGATTCTGGTAATGTCAAACACTCTGTCCGTTCAAGTAGGATAAGCCTCTACCCAACCTACAAAGGTATCTACTATAAATTCCAGTCATTTTCGGCCATCTGAGTGAAATCAATTTGCCAGTCATCGAAAGGGTTGGTCCACCACATGTTGGGTTCACTGTGCAGAAGGTCGCTTTTCTGTCTTTGGATTGTTTTGAGCACATAAGGGGCAGTTCTACTGTATTTGATCAATAGTTTGTTGCAAGGGGTATCAAATGAGGATACCCCTCACTTGTTTGAAGTGGATCAAATGAGGATACCCCTTGCAACAAAGTGGTATCCTATGAAGGACCATAGTGAGTGCATTCATATAGGTGCCTCATAATGGGACCAAACCAAGGGTTTGGGTAGAAGAATAAATCCGTTAGGATTCTGCCTCCACATAGCTGTGTCCTTCCAAGTGTCAGAGCCCCAGTCTTTAGTTCTAAAGGGCCTTCATATTGATCTAAATCTAGCCAAGGTATCAAAACCATAAAGACCAGATCCCCTTTAGCAGCCTCCTTAGTAGCTCTGCCAGCAGCCTGGTGTTTTGTTTTATTTTGTTTTGTTTTGTTTTTTTTAGTAACAAGAACAGTGCATGATGGTCACCTGCTTGGGCTCAATCATGGCCTATATCAGGGCCATTATTCCAGTGGCATACTTAATATCCTTCTTTCCTGCTGTCAAGAGCCCCTTTTCCTCCAAGTGGTATGTACAGATCCATCCTACTAGAATAAATAGCCTCAAGAATCTCTAAACCAGTGTTTTTCAACCTTTTTTTTTTTTTTGTCTCCTAGTGTACTTGAACCTGTAGTTAAACTGCGGCACACTTACATTATGTTGATCCAAAAAAAAGAAAGGAGTAAAAAAGAGAATATACTTACTGTACTTTGAACTTCTTTCAAAATAATTTAATTAATGATCTTTAAAAATTTTTGTGGCAGGGCCAGGTGCAGTGGCTCACACCTGTAATCTCAGCACTCTGGAAGGCAGGCAGAATGGAGCAGATCGCCTGAACTCAGGAGTTCGAGACCAGCCTGAGCTAGAGTGAGCCACCTCTCTAAAAATAGCTTGGCATTGTGGGGGTTGCCTGTAATCCTAGGCTACTTGAGCCTAGTGGTCTGAGGTTGCTGTGAGCTATGACTCCACAGCATTCTACTGGGGGCTACAAAGTGAAATTCTGCCTCAAAAAAAAAAATTTTCTTTTTCTTTTTTTTTTTTTTTTTTTTGTGGCACACCTAAGATTTCACGGCACACTGGTTGAAAATCACTGCTCTAAATAGTCATGCTATAGGTTCATTCCAAGTGGTAACAAGGTGACAAATAAGAATATAGATAGTCTTTAATTTAACATTTGGATTATCCAAAAGGATGGCCTGTTATTTTCCTAGCCTTCCTGTAGTAAGTAAGCCAATAATCCTCCTTTCTGTCTAATAAAGTCAAACTTCCTGGAGGCAAGAAGGCCATCCTCTCACAGTACTGTCCAGTTACCACTAGCTGTGGGATGTCTCTCAACATCATACTTTGACTCCAAGGCTCGTTTCCTGATTTTCACAAACGTACAATTTAAATTCTTTCTGCAAGTCAAGCAACCCCAAAGCAAGGTCAGTCATAAGACTCTGCTTTAGTTTTTCAAAGGCATTTTGCCAGATCAAGGTCTCCACATCTCTCTCTTTAACAAAGAGCCTCAGCAAGGACTTTGCTATTAGTAACAGGGTAGGAGAGGTTTTATACCCCTGAGGCAACACAGTCCAGCAGTCTTGTGAGATCATCCTATTCTCAGGATCCTACCATTCATATGGGACTGAATACCATTCATGGTTACTTTTACAATGTCATTCATGGTACATACATCCTGCATGAATCTATACTCATTGATATGGGGAATTTAAACTCTTTCTGCATGTCCTGGGGTCCTGCCAGGCCATACAGCCTTACTCATTTTTTAGTAGACCTCAAGAAGAATAAAACTAACTTCTTCTTGCATGGCAGCCTCCTGTGTGCTTCACTAGGCCCTGGTATTGAAAACCAGCAGTAGCTTGGTGGCACTGTCAGAGGTGACCTGCTGCTGTTGCTGTTTCTGGAGCAGCTCCTAATATCCCAGCCCAGGTCCAACATGGCCACCAAGACATTGGGATCACCAGAGTCAGCAGTGGAGCACTACCTGCTCCATTGGCAGTTCCCCAGGGCCTGCCACCTGGGCCTGCAGGGACAAGTGCCTCAGCACCACCACCTGGCCCTCACCCCTTGCCTAGCTTATAGAGTGCCATCTGTGGCTTGTACCAGGGCCTGGCATAACAGCCAAGAGGGACCCTGAACAACTTCTGCCCGCATGGCTTAGTGGCAACGGCACTCCTGTGTCAAATAGAAGTCCACTAATCACGTCCCCAGTGTCAGTTGTACCCAAGGCTTCTGTGAGCATTTGTAGATCGTGTGACTAGTGGGTCATGGATCCACAGCCACCGCACTCATCATCAGATTCCTGGATTCATAAAACCATTTGCTCTCCTGGGTTGTTTTTTTTGTTTGTTTGTTTTTGTGACCTTGAGCCCTTAGCAGTTTGGAGCACCATTCTTTTCAACATCTTTCCTCTTTACAAAAAGCATACTGATTATGTTTCAACCTGGGCAAACTTTTCTGCCCTTTCCTTTTGACTGTCTCAAAGGACCCTTGGTTAGCACAGCTAACACAGATACCAGTTTCTGTTCTTCTCCAGTGTTATTTTAAGGGTGATATCAACAAAATGTGAGGAATTCATGCTAATTGCCTCTTCCACATACTGCAACTTCTTTCTTATATCTGAAGCGCCCTGTCCTATAAAAGTCATATTAAATATGTACAGATTTTCAGGGGCCTCAGGATTCATATCTGAGTATTTCTGATATGTCTGATAGATGCATTCCAGAAGTTTAGAGAAATCTTCATTAGTTTTTTGTTGTAATTGTTGGACCTTGTTCAGACTCTTCTATCCAGGTACTTCCTCTGAAGGCCTATCAGAATATACTTTTGGTAATGATTTATTCTCACACCATGTGCATCTGCATTATAATCCTAATTTGTGTAAGTCCAGTATACTCTGCCAGCTGTCCTTGTGCATTCAAAAATCCCCATCTGATATTGCCATAATGGAAATTACCCTGCCCCAGCTATGGGTGCTATTGGGCCAAATTGAGTTCCCTGCTGGGTCTCGGAAGGAGGTTCTATTTTCATACCTGACTCATAGCCTAGTAGGTATGGGAGGAAAGAATTAGCTCCAGTTGAGCCCTCCCCAGCCATCCCTAACAGTGCCAAGATAGTGGTTGCAAACTGGGCCTGGCTCCATGCAGGCTTCCTTTCACTATAGTTTGGACCTGGGGCTTTGGCTGGGTAAAGCTGCTCCTGTTTGTGCACCCCATCACCACCTCATTAGGGGCCACAAGGGAGCCTCAGCAGTGTAAACTCAAGCATGGGTAAACCCATAGTGCCTTCCCCAGAAGATAGGAAACTGTTGGGGGAGCAGGTTCATGAGATCCAACCTAGTTAATTCCTCCCTAGTTTCATCACTCAAGGTCCGTTTAACCTTACTATTAACTTTGTCCCAGGCCTTTCAGCCTTTTTATTATGCAGCTGTATGAAAGATTGTACATATAGGATCTCACCCCATTTACCTGACCTTTAGCAAAATAATTCCAGTGTGTAAGATAGTACACTGATGTTCTATTCAGTAGCCCTTCTCCTCACATTGTGTTCTACAAACACAATGTACTCCAGAATGTACATTGGCCAACCAGTAATATAACAAAATGTTACTCTTTTTAGACATAGATTTATAGCTATAAGTTGACCATTCAGCCAAGATTCTCCCCAAAGGGCTTTCAGATGGAATAGAAATGGAGCCTCTCATGTTGAAATAAAACTCAAAACTAGCAACAAACGTAAATTAATAAGTACAATGAATTCCCAATGTAAACAATCTCAAATGCCAAGGCTTACCAAACAAACAGGAACAGTACAAAGGAGAACCACAATCTCAAACAAGAACCATCATCTCACAATCCAAAAGGGAATGAGTGCCTCAGCTTATCTATTTCCATGGAACTATGACTTCCTTCCCAAAATGGTACCATAACCAAATGTGCTAACACAGGGCTGGAAGGTTAAAAAATGTTCCGAAAATGGGTGAAATCAAGAGTCTTGGTGTACACACTCTACCGAAATGGCCAAGGTGTTATGACTCTTCTCAAATACATTTCCTTTTCCTCAGAGAGGTTTACATTGGGAGAAGTTGCATCTAATATGGGGGAGGGAGACTTTGTGTATGTTGTTTGCCTTTTCCAGCCATGGCAAGAGTTGGCAGGGTGCCATTCCATTGGGGCGCAGATGGACTCACTCAGAGACAACAAATTCTGTCATTGAAAGTTTGGTACTTGTCCCAAAACCAAACAGAAAATGAGGACAAGTGGTTTAAGGAAAAGGAATGAGAAATTTATTAATTTACTTGAAGGCTCTTGTCTTAAAGAACCATCATTTTGTTAAGCAGAAAAACAGGGTTTTTAAAGGGGATTTTCAGCTTTGGAATGTTGCTGTTTTAACTATAACCTCTCCCATGAAAATGAATTCATGATTTCTGCTCAGATAAGTCTGTTGTACCGTCTCCTGTAGGTGAAAATACTAGTAAACAAAGAACAGTACAAACAGCACTCTTTTGCCTCTCTGAATACTGCCTTTGGGCAGGAATGCAGGTTTTAATTCTTCAAAAAGGATGAGGAGTTTTAAAGAGATACCATAGAACAACTACATGGGGAAGTTGTATGAAAGGCTTTTATTTTTTGGTTTTTAATGAGTTTAAAATACATGTAAACGTCTTCCCCAATATCTGTTTTTGAAAAGGCAATTTACCTGATTGTAAATAACCTGATTTTTAATAGACTCATGTCATATTGTGTGTGTGTGTGCGTGTGTGTGTATATATATATTTATAGTATCTGAATTACATATTGCATAGATCTGTAGAACTCTCCAGTCTTTCAAAAAAGAAATAACCATGAAAGTAACATAGAACCACCCAAAAATAATTCTACTAATTTTATTTTCCTTTTTACCCTAAATTTACAGTTCTTATAATAGCTAAAATTGACTGGTATGTCAGATAGGAATTGAGAAGTATAATTCTGGGCCTGTATTATATTATTTGTCACCAATTTGTTTTTGATAGTTGTGCCTTATAAGAGAAGAAATTGTTTCTAGACATGTTTACCTGTATATAACTTAGTATTGCAAATAATTTTAAATGGGGTCAGAAGTTATTGATAAAAAGTGAAAATATTAATTTGACAAATATAAAATAATGTCAAGTTTCTCCCTAAGACATGAAATATTTCAAAATCAATACTGTCATTAATAAGTTTGTTCTACAAACACAAAGGACATTGTTTGTAGGTTTGTGTTTATTGTTTCAAAAAATGCAGGGCAGTGCTAAATAGAATGAATGACATAAAACAATCCAAAGTTACTGTCAATGGGCATGAGCACTTGAGAAACTGAAAAGTTTAATCAGCTTAGATTTCTTCCCACATCTCTTAAAAGGGAGAGTGGGATAGCAAGTTTAGCAAAATTTATGGTGTTTAAATATTTCATATGAATAGGGCTATCAGAATTGTTTGTCCTAAAGGATGAATTTATTTATATTTTTAGGCCCTGTATCATAGAATATACTTTGTCTGATAACTGTGTGTCTGCCAGCTTTCTCCTTGCTTCTAAACATGAGATGCTATCAAAGCTTACATATAATAACATAATAATTCACACTCCTCAAGTTTTATTTAAAAATCTTGTTTTAATATGAAAAGCTTTATTTTTTCAGCTTTATTTTTTACAAATATATTGTGTATTTTTTATCTGATGAGTGTCACATAATTCATTGGTATTAGTGAAATACTAGTAATTATAAAATTGAATAGAATGTAAGAATTCATTTCTATACAAATTATTACCTTTTTAGGTCCCACTACCACTTAAAAGTCTAAATAAGGTGTTATTACTTAAAGGCTCCTTTATTATTCTTACAAAGTCTAAATCTATTTATAGACAAGTACACAAGTGAAATGAAAGCCATACGTACATCCTAAAAGAGACTAAAACATTAACAGCATTAATAAAAGAGCATCTATATAATTTTTAAAATGTATTTGATAATATGGTAAATTAGAAAAAACTTTTCAATATTTTTATCAGGTAGACAGTATTTTCCAGTACTTTTTAGAATACTAGGCTATATCAAAATTAAGGGTTTTATACTTATGATCGTAAATTAAGCAGTTAAAGCCTAGTGAACACTTATATCTACCTCATCTACTCATTCATTCATCAGGCTTTTTGTTTTTAGTCCTCAATATCTGTCCAATGCTATGTTCAATACTGAAGTTAAATAATAAGGAAGACTATCATAGAGGTAAGCAAACTGACTTACAAGCCAAATCCAGCCTGTTACCTTTTTTGCATATCCAGTGAGCTAAGAATAGATTTTACATTTTAAATCACAACGAGTATAATATTTTGTGACATGTGAAAATCATTTGAAATTTAAATTTTAGTGTCTATAAATGAAGTTCTATTAGAACAGACCCTTACTAATTTAGGTATTCTCCATGGCTGTAACCAGAGTTGAGTAGTGTAACCAAGACTATATAGACTGTAAAGCTTGAAATATTTACTATCTGACCCCTTGCAGAAAAAGTTTTTCCACCAATGGCCTATAAGATGGCAGTAAGTTATCTTCACTCACATTTTTTATTTCTGGACTTTTACCTTTTGTTCTTTAGCGATCTGAAATGGCATTAGGTTTCCTTTCTTAAATTTGTAATTTTTAGATTGAGCAAAGAAAAAATACTTTTCTGCCATATTGAAGTATATTGCCGCATTGTCTCAATAGAGACAGGCTTCCGCCACAATGTCCAGCTATTATTTTAGAGATGGGGTCTCACTCTTGCTCATGCTGGTTTGGAACTCCTGAGCTCAGGTGATCCACCTGCCTTGGCCTCCCAAAGTTTAGGATTACAGGCATGAGGCACCACGCCTTAATCATATATAAAATAATATATAAAATTTTGAACTTTTAAAATGATGAAATGAATTTGTTGTATAGTAAGTATACATGGGGGAATACTTAAGGGAAGAATCTCATCTTAATGTGCTTGCATTACTAGTAATAATGATTTTGTAAGCTTAAAACCAATATTCAGTATTCAAGTATTAGTTATAAATAGACTAGGAATTGAATTACGAAAACGGTGCAGAGGATGGGCAAAGGAAAATAGAAACAGAAGTAGATTCAGAATAACCCTGAGCCTACAGCAACGTGCGTTAGAGGCCTGACACTTTAATATTTGAGAAGCAGCTTGCTGGAATTTTTTACCCCTCCACCAGAGCGACTCCAGTGCGGAGGTCTCTAAGGCGGCAAGAATTGCCCAGATGGGCAGGGCTACTTGCTCTGTGAGAGGGAGTGCATTTGTTAAGTTAGATATGTGGAATGTTTAAACTTTGTTTAAAAAAAAAAAAAAAAAGCAAAATTTGCTCCAGAGCAGATAAGGAGATAAAATATCTCTGCTTCTGTCACCTTGGTATGACCAGAAGTGTCTGAGCAACAAGCTTCTTAACTATTATCATTTCTATGATTTGTGTACTGGCTTAATTGGGGTGTTTCTGAGGTCCTACTGGGACTTATCCATTCTCTGTTTCTGTTAAAGATCATAAATACCTTAAAGCAATAAAAGTAACAAGTAAATTCATACAATTAATGCAGTTACTTGTATTATTAAAGAAATAGTTTAGTTAGAAAAATGCAAGTGCAACAAAAACTGTGATGGGATTGTTTGTTTGCCTTGCCCTCATGAGATTTATGATTGAAACACTAGTGTATGAAATAAATAAGGAGCTAGCTGGATTTGGGGGCAGCATGCTGAAATCCTCACGAATTGCTGCAGCCTCCCAACCCCAGCTACTTTAAAACTATCCTTTGTCTCTTCTTGGTTTTTAATTTTCTTTGTCCTCTCATCCTACCAAGCTACTGGAAGGGAACCCACAGTGTAGTTGAGGCTGGTTCCCGATAAGTAAGAAAAATCTCACCTGTAAAAATTTTTTATCTGTTCTTAGCAGCACCTCCTAAAAGAAGTATGCTAATGTAATTGGTCATTATGAAATAATGAAACAAAAGAAGGAATAGCAAAATTTTCAGGAAACTGTAAATTTGATACAAAGCGTACTCATCTAAAAGGCCTTCATTATGGCAGTGAAGAGGCATCGGGCAAAATGACCTACACTGAAAGGGGACAAATACTAAAAACCCGGTACAAAGGAAACCTGATCTAGAAAGAGGCTGTGAATTCCAGAGGGAATATTCTGTTTATAGTCTACTTTAGATTTAATTAGGATAGATTAATATATAAGCCTTTCTACGTATATCCCACTTAGTTATTAGGAATTTTTTTAAATGAAATGTTAATTTTCTATTACACATACAGAAAAAGTTACATTATCAAAATTTGTTTTATAATCAATTTGTTAGTATTCATGAACTTTGTAATTTCGGCGGGGGGGCATCTGTGGCTCAGCGAGTAGGGTGCTGGCCCCATATACAGAAGGTGGCGGGTTCAAACCCGGCCTCGTCGGAACTGCAAAACCAAAAAAAAATAATAAAATAAATAAAAGGAAGTCAATAAATGATAGAAAATTAAAAAAAAAAAAAACTTTGTAATTTCAGGTATATGCATAAGGTAAATATTTCTGTATATAATTATTAATCATTTTTCTTTCATATAATGCTTCAAAAAGAAGACTACTTGTATAATTACTAGGCAGAAGACAAAATTAACCTGAATTACTAACGACATGTTAATAATTCTCAATTTCTTACTCTTGCGAAAGTAAGAGTTTATTTACACTTAATAACTTCACCTACAAGTTGACACTGGGCATTTTCACAATCAGAAAAACTCTTATAACTGAAGCATTAGCAGAAATACCATGTTTAATAGTTTGTTTTTGAAAGGAAATTTGATCACCTTTACAGGTCATTTAAATTATCTAGTTGTTGTCTACTGAATATCAATATTCTCTAGCAAACAATTACTCACTGGCAAAAATGTCAGTGAACTAGTATTCTAGAATATTTATAGAGTATAATGCATGAATATATCTTTTATAGTTCTAGTATTGCTTTGCGTAAAGGTAAAAATAATTATACTGAATATTGAATATATTAAAATTATTGTTTGTAAATAGGATAATTCTGCAATATGAAATTGGAAATTCAGCATGCAAAGCAGAATACTGGCACCACTTAAACTTGAAATAATTAAACTAAATTTAATAAAATGTAACATTCTTCTGTAGCAGATTTGATGTCACTTTAAGGAGCTCTCCCTATAATTTTTCTTTTTTTTTTTTTTAAGATAAGTTTTAATATAGTATATACACAGTACATTATATAATGACTTTTTGTAAAAATATTGAGAAGCACAGTGGTAATTTTAAGGAGGCATAAAACATTTAATGAAAATACTAGGCATGAATATTTATACTTATATGGATATGTATGTTCTCCCTATAATTTTTATGAAGTAGCTCTAGATGTAGGAAATATATTCACATCTTTGTCTAAACATGGATTCCTATATTGGCATGGAATCTAGGATAATGGAAAAAGCTTACACTGTGGAGTCAGACCTGAATTTGAATATTAGCCATTTAAGACAAATTAACCAATTCAAAGCTCAGTTTTCTCATCTGCAAATTAATTAGTAGCTATTTCTCAAGTTATTGTTTCTGATAATTAAGATAATAAGAATAGCCAATAATAAAAACTTAAATTTACATGTAGCATTTACTTTCAGGACCTATTTTGAGTATATGTTAGCTCATTCTTCAACACAACCATATGAAGGAGATATTATTATTATCTCCATGATAAAGATGGAGAAACTGAGACACATATTGACTAATTGACTTGCCCAAGATTATCGAAGCTAGTAAGTAACAATAATACATATGAAAGTATCTTGCATAATGCCTATCATGATTTTAAATGCTTGATAAATGTTCATTTTTATCTTATTTTTTCTTCTTCATTTAATCAATAATACTACCTATTATTTCTGATTTGATATTGTAGCCCCAAATACCTCTGCTATTAACCATTGTATTTCTGTTAACTGTTGTTATCTACAAACATACCTGATGGATATATTGTAAAATAAAGACATAAGTGAACATTTCCCCATTGCTACTTTAAGGCATGGAACAAAGAAATAACAGTAAGAATTTGTATTATTCAGCTGGGCGTGCAGTAATCCTAGCATTCTGGGAGGCCAAGATGGACAGATCACCTGAGCTTAGGAGTTCAAAACCAGCCTGAGCCAGAGCGAAACCTACTCTCTAAAAATAGCCCGGCATTGTGGCAGGCACCTATAGTTTCAGCTACTTGGGAGACTGAGGCAAGAGAATTACTTAAGCCCAAGAGTTTGAGGTTGCTGTGAGCTGTGGTGCTATAGCACTCTACTGAGGATGACAAAGTGAGCATCTATCGCAAAATTAATTAATTTAGTTAAATTTTTTAAAAGAATTTGTATTATCCATATACTATGAAGAATGTGGATAATAAGTTCAGTTGGAGTAAGTAGCTCCTGATAGCCTACCTCTACAAGTTGCTGGATGGATAGTTAAAAACATATTCATCGCAACTGAGCTTATTAATTATGTTTTAGATCTCTGATTTCTTTGTAATTTAAAATTCTTAGAATTTGTCTTAGAACAGCTCATAACATCTAAGGATAGCTTTTCAGTTATAGCCTACCTGATAGGGGTTTATAATTAATTTTATGTCATCTATTGATAAGTGGTAGATTTTTCAGCGTATAGACGCATTTAGAGCTTTCCAGTTTGCTAAAAACAATATTCTTTGCCTTTGTTAAGCTCAACAGATATTTATGAAGGATGTTAGACTTTGAGCCCATTAAGCCCCTTGTTTGCACTTTTAAAATAATCTTAATGACAAATCAAAACAGTATAAACCTAGTATCAAAAGTGTTCAGCCAATTTAAGCCAGAAGATTTCTTCAAAGGGAAAGATTAAGAAAGAGCAGAGCATTCAGTGAAATTTTTATGTAAGTAGAATTTAAGCTAAAATTGACAGAACAATGGGGTTCAAGTTAGTATAGTAGAAGACATTACTGATGGAAGGAAGGAAGGAAAGAAAATGTATGATCAAGATACATAGAAATATAAACTTTAAACCTTTGTGGATAGAGCAGGGGGATTCACTTTATGTAGAAGTATGGATAAATTGTACCTATGTTGTTTTATTTTTTTCTTAGACCAACTAGAGTGGTCCCAAATATAGAAATGAGAAAGAGTAACTCATTATTCAGATTCCTTGAAAACGAGAAGTTGTACATCTACTGTCAGCTAGTATAGACAGTAAAATCATGCTATCCAGACTCTATTCAAATGCAGATCAGTACATTTCCTGGCAGAACTCACATCATTCTTTTTGAAGAATGTTTTCTTGCCCTGTCTTATTAAAAAAGTCTTTAATTCCTCTTAAAACCTAGTGACTATCCATACCATTATTTGTGTGTGAATACCTGTTGAGAGGTACCAGGTTCCAATTTTGGTGATATGTTATTTGCAACTTTTTCAGTCAGTACTTCCCTTAGAATCAAGGCACTCAAGGAATATGTTATCATAGATTTTGCCAGTGCTGTATCTCTAGTAAGCTTAGCATTTTATATAAAATTATAAATCTTAGTACCTCAGAGTTTCTGGAGAACAAAGACCGTAATATTCAATGCCCTAGCATGTTCTTTTTGAAAGGGGGGCACTCGACCGGCAGAAACCTCACAGACCACCAAGGCTTGTACGAAAGGTCTTTATTGGGGGGGATCCTGCAAAGCAGCATTAAGAAGGAGAGAAGAGAGAGAGAGAGAGAGAGACACGGGGGAAGAGAGGAGAGGAGAGAAGGTAGAGAGAGGAGGAGAGAGAGAGACACAAGACACACAGGGGGACAGAGGGGCAGAGAGAGAAAAGAGAGAGAGCAAAAGACAAGTGCACCTTATATGGGTTCGGTTACGGGAGGTGACGGGATGGTAGAATAGCCAATAAGGAGTTACTGCTCTGGAGAGAAGAGCCATAGGGGGCTGGCCATAAGTTTGAAATTTTCTGTGGCTAATTGGGATAGTGAAATGATGTTTTGCTATTATCTAACATTCCTCCCTTCTTGATATGTTAAAAAGAGAGTTGGCCGTCCCCGTTTGGGATACGGGGACGTTGAGTTCTCTCTTCTATAGCTTCTTCCTGCTGAGAGGGGCACACAGTTTTTAATTGGCCAACTAAAGGGTGATTATGATTTTTCATTAGAAGGATGTTAGTGGTGGCTGTTTAGAACTGGTATTTAGGAAAGTCTTATGGCCTGGAGTAGAGTGTAGTCCATTCATGAAGAACAGTTTCTTCTCGTAGGTTGGGAGCTGTATTTGGGGTGCAGGTTTGGAGCATCAACTGAGTAGTTACCTGTTGAAACAACTTTGAGAGTTGAGTTTGAATAAAACGAGTT
>CAUYRH010037916.1:0-34162 GCA_963574655.1 Perodicticus potto | reverse complement strand
TTTTAGGAGATTAAAAGTCGATGACCATTCTCTTCTAGCTTGAAAGGTTTGATCAGAGAGATCTGCAGTTATTCTAATATTCTTCCCCTTGTAGGTAATGGATTTCTTACATCTGGCTGCTTTCAGAATTTTCTCCTTCATTTTAACTTTAGTGAACTTAATTATGATGTGCCTGGGGGATGTTTTATTCGGGTTGAGTCATGCTAGGGTCCTGTAACTGTCTGCTATCTGAATTTTAGAATCTCTTGGCATGTCTGGAACTTTCTCTTTCATAATCTCATAAAGAAGAGACTCTGTGCCTTGTGACGCCACTTCATCATTTTCAGGTATCCCTATAAGGTGAATATTGGTTTTCTTTGAGTTATCCCAGAGCTGTCTGAGAGAATGATTTGTTTTTGCCTTCCATTTCTCTTGCTCTTTGGAAGTTTGGGAGCATTCAAAAGCTTTGTCTTCCATGTCAGAAATTCTTCTGCTTGCTCCCTTCTGTTATTGAAGGATTCTACTGTATTTCTCAGATCTTTCAGGGCCGCAACTTCTTGTCTCAATGTGTCAAAATCTTTGGTCATTTTGTCTTTAAAGTCATTCAATTCTTGAGACATCTTTTGGGTCATCTTTTGGATTACTGCCTGAAATTCTAATTCCATGTTTTCCTCCATTCTGCTGATCTTATTTGCTATTCAGACTCTGAATTCGATTTCTGACATCTCAGCCATTTGCTTATGCAAGGGATCTTGTGCTGTATCTACCTTGTCATTCCTTGGGGGAGTGGATCTACTCTGATTATTCATATTGCCAGAGTTTTTCTGTTGATTCCGCCTCACGATTATTTTTCATTGTTGCCTATGACCATCCTCAGAGTTGGAGAGGTGTCTCTCCCAGATCATATCCCAGCACGATCACTCTTTTGTTGCTGGATCTTTGTAGGGAGTGACCCTGTGTAGCTCCTCTGGAACTACCCAATCCCGGGAGTTCTGGCTGCGGGAGCAGCTCCAGAGTTGGCATGCCAAGATCAAGCAGTTGGGTGTGGGATGGGGCACCTGGTGGCCTTTGCAAAGGGAACCCGTGCCTCCAGCAGTCTCTGGCTGAGAGGAGCACTCCAGAGGGAGGGCAGCAGGCCTGGGGCACTGCTCAGAGCCAGGTGAGCAGGCACAGATCAGTACCGTGAAAGTCTTCCTGGCTGCTGCTGGTGAAGGGCCAAGGCCAAGTGGGGTGCCAATTGGGGCTGCACAGGATTCCCAGGGGCATGGAGTTCCTGGCACCTGTGGGCCACAGGCCTGGGCCAGGGATCAGAGTCCAGTGGGGTTCCCAGCGGGCGGTGGGCCAAAGCTGGGCGGGGCACAGATCAGGGCTGGGTGGGAGTCCCAGCGGATTTCCTGGCTACTGCTGGTGGTGGGCCAAGGCCCTGTGGGGTGCCAATTGGGGCTGCATAGGGGTCCTGGAGGACAGGAGTTCCTGGCCACTGTGAGTGGTGGGCCTGTGGCACGGATAGGGCTGGGCTTGGCACAGATCAGTGTGGGAGTCCTGGCAGAGTTCCTGGCCACTGCTGGTGGCTGGCCAAGGCCCGGCGGGGTGCCAATTAGGGCCATGCAGGGGTCCTGGCGGAGTTCCTGGCCTGGGGGCTGGCGGTCCAGCAGATAGAGAGGGTGAGCACTGCTCAAGTCCTCCTCCCTCAGTTTCAGCAGAGGTCAGGCTTCTGATGCGTCAGATAAGGGGGGAAGGGTGTCCTGGACGTTCAGAATGGCGGAAAACTTTGCTGCAGTTTTTCTGCCTGAATCTTGGTTTCTTGAAGTCGCTGCTTGTCTCAGAAGTGACCTGCAGTTATCCCTTCTCTCTCTCTCAACTGGGCTCCCAGTCTTCAGCTCAATTGGGCAGTTTCTGGAGGTTATTTTTCCTTTTGGACAGGAGCCTCTGTTGGAAGCTTCTTTCAGACGGCCATCTTGCCCCTCCTGTGCAAATAATGATCTTTAGAAATTTTTCGTGGCACTAGCCAGGCACAGTGGCTCCTGCTTGTAATCCCAGCACTTGGGAGGTTGAGGCAGATAGATTGCCTTAGCTCACAGGTTTGAGACCAGACTGACCCAGAGGGAGACGTTGTCTATACAAATAGCCATATTACAGGTGTTGTGGTTGGCACCTGTAGTCCCAGCTACTTGGGAGGCTGAGGCAAGAGATTGCTTAAGTCCAGGATTTTGAGGTTGCTGTGAGCTGTGACTCCATGACACTCTACTAAGGATGACAAAGGGAGACTCTGTCTCAAAAAAAAAAAAAAATTGTGGCATAACAAGATCCTCTCACAGCACATCAGTATGCTTTGGCACACAGATTGAAAATCATTGTTCTAAGGGGAAATCTGAGAAGCTCCCCTGAGTGCAGCATCACTAACATGTCCTCACTTTCCACACGTTTTCTCCAGACATAACCCTGTGCTGGCAACTTATCACTCTTTGAATAGAAAATAGAAGTTATGTGTTTCTCTGGTAGACAAGACGTCTGAGCAAGAAAACTAGAAAGACTGAATGGAATTGTGATAACATAGTGCTGGGTTCAGGCTGTGTTTTAAAGGACAGCAGAGGAATCCTCCATGCACATTGTCAAGACCTTGTCACTTGATGACTGCTGCAAAACTCCTGAAAACCAAGGTGATTTTGGCTGTAGGATCAAGTCTTCCCCAAAGCTTTGCCTCTTTCCAATGTAGGCCTCTAGCAAGGTCCTCAGAGCTTGAAGCAAATCGCAATCTAGCTGAAAAGGAGACTGTAACGGAAGCTGTCTTCAGTTCCCTCTGCTCACCTAGGGGTGCCCTGGCCTGCCCTGGGGCGGATCTGAGCCCGTGGGTGCTCAGCTGTCCAGTAGGCTGCCACAGAAGTCAGATGCTGCCCTGAGAGCACAGGGAATCTAGAGCTTCCTGGGTCCATGGAAGGCAGTGGGTGGGAAGAAGCAGTTCACAGGCCCCAGACCCTCCTTCCTCCTGCAGGCTGGCCTGAGGCACAGAGCCCTGTGCAACCACCTGGATCACCATCGTCCCCTGCAAGGCCATGGCACAGGCCTGGGTCTGCTGTCATCCTCTCCTCACTGCACTTTCCCCTGACAATCGCTTTCCTGGGACTCTACCCCTCAATCAATTATTAGCAACTACATTTTGCAAAAGGCTTCGAATTTCTACTCTTAGTTGTTGGTTTTCTGCTATAGAAGGGGGAGTTTTAGATCCTCACACCTGCTTCCCCTTTCCTTGACCTGATATATCACAAGTTCTTCTTTAATCAATGCTTAAAGGCTTTAAAGGCCTTCAACTATTTACAAGTATAATTCACAGCTTAAATAATAGTGTTCTAAAGTACTATTTCCTTTCTTGTAAAAAGTATTTTTAATTCCTATAAGTCAATAATTGTATTATTTATCAAGCTAAGTTTTTGCTTACATTTTTTTTTGTCAGCTACTGCTTACCCACAGCTTCAGTGCAGAAATGTAAATCTCTTAATATGCTCAAATGTTGCAGAGGAGCCACCAATCTCATTTTATCCTGAAGATAGCCCTTCACAGGTCTGCCAATAACCGTGGGCTAGGGCTTTCCTTTAGCTATCACTTTAGACTTTCCATCTTCTCTAGGTTGTGTCTATATTTTTCTTATCTTGTGTTTCTTGGGTTTATTTTCACATTTTGGTGGCATTTATCTTTCTTCAGCATGATATGTAAAATTCTTAAGAGGTTACAAATATGAAAAAAATCTATTTCAATTTCTATGTTTAATAATCTTCTGAATGCATAAAAATAGAGATTGGGAATCATTTGTCATACATTTCAAAGGCAACACCTAACTTTTAGTGGTGGTGTTATGAGAGTCTGAGGCCATTCTCTTTCTAAATTTTCTCTGTATGTCCTGTTTTTCTATTCTACCAGGAGGACTTAAAGGTATTTTATTTCTTTCCTTGGTGTTCTAATATTGACTGATGATGCACCACGTTGGTGTGTGATCCTTTTTCTTTTGGAAATTAAGGGGGTGATGTCCCTCTGATGAGTTACGCTCTTCAGTTGTTTGAAATTTTCTTTTATCATTTTTTAATTTCTTCTCTTTCATCTTTCTGCTCCCCTCTTCTAACATTCCTATTCTTTGAACACCTTGAACAAATGTTTTAGTTCTATGATAGTATTTTCCTTATTGTTTTTGTCACCTGCTTTCAGGAGATCTTATTTATTTTATCATCTAATCCCCCCATCAAATTGTTTCTTTCACTATCTAATTTTTAATATCAGAGAGATATTAAAGCTATTATTATACTACCTCCTAACTAGCAAGATGCCACATAGAGATTCAGTGACCAATACATGCTGATAAGAGGGAAAAATGTTCTTTGGGGTTTTTTTAATAGATGTGTTATCTATTTTTATATCTTGAAGTCCATCCATCTGTTTATCTATCCATCCAAACATATTCACATACACACACAAAGTTGCTCTTATCCATTGGATATGACAGGACTAAAAGGTCTGTATCAGGAAAAACTCCTAACTCCAGAGCTCCCCATAAGACTTTGTTTCTTCCTCCACCTACTCACACTTCCTTCACGCCCTCCCTCTTGGGCGCTGATCCCAAGTGCCTCCAGGACAGACCTCCTGAGCACACAAGTCTGTCTCAGTGCCTTCATTAGCTGCAAAGTCTGAAGTCAGATGTGATGTTTCCTGCCCCCTACCCTAGTTTGATCACAGGTTCTAAAGTCAGACGACACACTTGCTTCTGCACAGTGATACGCTGCTGCTCCCTGCTTGCACCCAACTCCTCGCCCCCACTGAGCGCCATGGTAAACGCCGTCCCTTCCTCCTATAGTTTGCCTCCACAATCTCTGTAGTCCTCTTTCCTAGCAAACATGTGTGATGCTGTTATTTTCTGCCCCTGATGTTTCCCATCACTTGGTTTGATAAAAACCTCAGCAATTTAAACGAAGTCAAGAGCCATCACATTCGAGTTTATTCTTTTGCCTTTCCATCTAGGAATATCCTCATTTCTTATGCATTTTCAGCACATTTAACATTTACCAAAGTTTTGTGAATACACATATGCCATTGCCATTTGCAGTTATTCAACTTCACTGGCAGAGCATTCTCTTCCCTCTTCTCTCTCTTTAAAAACATATGCTCTTCTTTGAACATTCTGGGTCAAATGACCTTGACTCTGGAATTCTCACCTTTCTTCTCTTGAACGAACAAGTTCCATCCTTGGTTTATTTGTGGCTTTGCTGGGGACGGTCCCTCTCCCAGCCCATGCCAAGCTGGGTGACTACTGACTGGTGTTTGTCTGACTTCTTTACTCGACTAAGACACTTGCAACGCCTGGGACTGTGTTTCTTCTTCATATTACTCCCTAACAACCAAGATGCCATATACAGATTTGGTGACCAATAAATGTCAATAAGTAAAGAAATAAGGGAATCAATGTTGTGCTACCAAAGACATTAGTTGTTAAGTTGAATACACTTATGCAGCATTTAATAAAACAATAATTAAGACATGGATTTTATAACTACATGCACATATATTAAAAACTTTCAGAGGTTTCAGGGTCTGTTTCATGTAACATTAATACACGTATGTAAGTGAGGAAGGGCCCTGCTTCCCAGAACAGGCATGAATTTAATTCCTGTCATGTGGGAAAAATACAAGCAGATAAATTGCATTACCTATCTAATCCCTTCATGCCTTTATTTTTTCTATTGTTTCAGCATATACTTTCATCACTTGTTCTGACCATGTGACTCTTCAACTGGGCCTAATGTAGTTATGTTTATACTATCTCTGATTTCCTTGACTAAAATCCAATCTCCTAGACAAGTGATATCTCTCTCTCTCTCTTTTTTTTAAGTTTACACAAAGGCAATTTGTTAACACAAAATTTAGTGAGGAATCCCGTTCACGGCAAGCCCCTTCCTGCGGTGCTGTGGGGGTGCCATCCTTAATTCACCCTATTTTCAGACCAGAGTGGTCCAGGGCTTACTGGGCCCCAGGTCCAGGGGTTTTGGTCCTATTTCCTCCTGCAGATGGAGTTTGATGTATAGGGCATGATGCCCAGCTCCTTTCACCTTTGCCCACATCCTGGGCAGCCAACATGGCCAGGACTGAGCCTTCACCTTCATCCCACCAGTCCCTCAGCAGATGGTTTTCAGTGACATGAACAAAGGTGTCATTGAAGGGTGCAAAGATAAGGTAAAGACAAGATGTGGCACTCACCAAGTGCATTCTCTTTCAGCTGCCTGAGGTCCAAGCTTATAACCTGTTCATTCTTCTTTTCCTTCGTTTTGAGGTGCCATTTCTGTGTGTCATCTCTAACAAGTGATATGTTAAGTAGAATATTGTAACCCACTGCCATTGTTGAGCAAAGTACTGTAACCTTTGGGTTTCTTCACTCATTCATTTATTCTTTCATTTCCTAGGTATACATTATTCACCAGTGTGGGCTCCGGAACCAGACTTAAGGGTCTCAGCCCTCAGCTTGCCACATACTAACCAGCTTGGGCCTGTTTTCTAACCTGCAAGATAATAATAGCCTGAATTTTCTAGAGTCATAAGGATTCAATTAGTTTGTATATTTTAAGTCTTCAAAGTAGTTTTTGACTCCCAGTAAGTGGACCTTGAGCACTAGGGATCTTCTCATTAGTTGATGGCTACTTAGATTGTCCCCGGGGTCATGACAAATGCAAAGTGACTGTGGGAACTGAAATGGAGTGACAGTGCCAGGTATAATGTAATTTTTGATGTGATCTCATAAGGGCTTTTATTATTTTTTGAGGTTATTGTTAAAAATAAAAATATGCAATCAAAAAATCTAATTTCTTGAAGCGCCATCAAGTCAGAGACCATTATACTTGGCCTTCTGGGCAGAGACATCATTTCAAACAACATTCACCTGGAGAACAGGGACCACTGCTATATCTTGACACACACCCAGCACTGTGCCCTGGGAGACGGTGCCACTGCCAGCATGTGTGGGGAGATTGTAGGTGCTTCACCACACTGCACTACAAGAGCATCCTTGCAGACCAAAATCAGTTTCTCTTTACCTTCTCTGGGCCCCTTATATGTTTCCTTGTTAATTGCACAAAACTTGTAGCTAATTTTGATGACCTGAGGTAGAAAGATAAAATTTAAAATGAATTTGTGATTAAGTACACTATTTAAATTATAATGAAGGTGGCTCAGCACCCGTAGTACAGTGGTTATGGCACTGGCCTTATGTACCCAGACTGGCGGGTTCAAACCTGGCCTACATCAGCTCAACAACAATGCCAACTGCAACAACAACAACAACAAAAAGATAGCCGGGTGTTGTTGCAGGTGTCTGTAGTCCCAGCTCCTAGGGAGGGTGAGGCAAGAGAATCGCTTGGCCCAAGAGTTTGAGATTGCTGTGAGCTGTGATGCCTTGGCACTCTACCGAGTGAGATATCGTAAGACTCTGTCTCAAAAAATAAATAAATAAATAAATAAATAAATAAATAAATAAATATAAAAATAAAAATATAATGAAGGTAACTGATAAATATTTAGCATGGAAATTTTATCTGAGAATAGTCAATGAGGTCAGTGGTCCACATCCCCATAGCTGGCCAATATCAGAGTGCACTTTATTCTCTTCACAAACACAGGCTCTTGGGAGCCAACTTCCTTTCTCTCCGGTTTCGGGCAACCATGGTGCACTGATCTAAGACTGGATAGTCTGGGTGAGGCAACAAACTCAAATATACTTCAACTACCTAAGAAAGCAAATAGACCTTAAAGCCACTGTATGATTGCAATCTTGGGTCTATTTACCAACTATTCATCCTCAAGCAAGCTGCACAACTTCTGCAAACCTCAGTTTCTCCCTCCAAGTGGATAGAGGAAACTAAAGGAGGTAGCAAATGTGAAATCATTAGCATTGTAATACTGTATTTACCTATTGAAAGAGATAAGTGACCAGTATACACACATTTTTCCTAATACCTAAGGATCAGAAATGAATCAGCCTCTGTCTCAGCCTCTCTCTCTCTCCTAAAACAGAGTCTTCATCTTCCCTTAGGTTAATAGAGCCTACATTTTAATCTGAAGTTTAGGTTTTAATATTAAAGTTCTGATTGTTGATTCTAAATAGATTAATATGCTAATGCATTTGAAATACCGTGTGTACCATCATAAGCATAAAACAACCACATTGCCTCATGAAGACCGCACAGCATTTTCAAAGCATGGCACTTCATCATTCACTGACTTAGCATTTCCTAAGGGCCTACCTTTTGCCAAGCACCATCCAGAGAACCACTGGTGTGCAGAACTACAAAGGAAGGAAGACGGCTGAGGACAGCCTGCATTTGTGAAGAGGCAAACAGCACAGGTATTTACGAGTCTATGAGGTTGTAAAGTACTGATCTCACCGCATCTATGCATGTGAGCCATCTAGGAAAATTTCATAAGCTCCTGGATTTGTATTTAGTTGGATAATTGTCTTCTCCAAAACAACTAACAAATTACAAATCTTAGCAATCATCTAAGATGATTTTTCAGGCAGTTGGGATGGGAATGGCAAAACTGTGGACAATTCACCAGGAAGGCCAAAAGTGCTCCTTTGGTGAAGGGCAGAGCTGAGCACTTGACTCATGATTTCGCACTACACAGACCTAAGACTCAGCCGACAGAGATGCTTTCTCGCAGAAATGGTGCAGGGACAAGGAGCGCTGGGGACGCTCCTCAGACTATACCCACTGGTGCGAGACGCAGCCCCCAGCGCTGCACATGTGTTTATTTGCATGTGAGAGGATTAGTCACATGCTTCCAAATCACAGGTTTTAGTCTCAGTAGTGCTTAGTAGATGATATCTGTAAATTAGCATGGGAAACAATGCTGTGTGAACACACCAGAAGAGAGGCACAGAAATTCAAACCTCTTTCACTCCCACTCAATTATCCCTCCAGTCTCTCTGAGTGGCACCTGCCCCCTGGACAGCTGCTCACCTTGTTGGAGGGTCTCAGAATGATGCATGAGGGTGCCATGCTGATGAAGACCAACTCTCAAGTGTCATTTTCAGTGGCTGAAATCCATTGTTTTATACCCGACTGACTGTAGACACCTCAACAGGATTTCTCCCTTTTGTGTAGATAAATAATTCCCTTTAAAAAAAGAGATATCAAATATGTAATTTCAATAGTAAAATGATTCACTTTGGGGAAAGGATAAAGGAATGTTGATGAGCACTTAGTGGGGACAAAAACCTGCTAACTCTACAGAAGAAAGAGTGTACTGGCCGCCAGGCTCCCCTGCCAGCAGGCTCAGGTTTAGAAGGAAGTAGCAGCTGCATGGATAGTTTCAGGGCATCTTCTTGCCTGGGACCAAACTCTGGGGGCCCCACACTACAAGGACATTATTCCCATGAGAATAAGATACACAGGATTGGAGAAATAAAGCCTTTCTAGAAAGAAGCATAGAGAATCCTCAAAGAGCTAGAAGTACACATTCCATTTTATCCTGCAATCCCATTACTCAGCATCTACCCAAAAGAAAAATGATATTTTACCACTAGGACATTTGCACTTAAATGTTTATTGCAGCTCAATTTACAATTGCCAAGATGTGGAATCAACACAAGTGCCCATCAACCCACGTACAGATAAATAAACTGTGGCATATATATACCACAAATACCATTCAGCCATAAAAAGATGGAGGAGACTCTACATCTGTTGTGTTTACCTGGAAGGATATGAACATCCTCCTAAGTGTCATAAAAATGGAAAAACAAGCATCCAATGTACTCAATACTAATATGTAACCAGTAGATGAACAACTACACGCCCAGAGGAGAGAAAAACACATTTAAATTCAGGAAGTGGAGAGGGGGAAGGGAGTGAGGAAGGTGGGAGAGGAGGGGCCTTGGTAAGCTCTCACTTAACATGAGAAATGTGGGGGGTATACTGCACACCTCCTGGGTGAAGGAATCCATTACTACTTGAACTTTACCTAACAAGTCACACACTGTAACCTAATCATATATATCTTATATTAATCTGAAATACAAAAAATATAATACTCACAAGAGTTAAGTGTGTATATTCAAATAACTCTTTGGTTTTGTTTGCCTGGGTTCTGGTGACCTTGACAAAGATCAGATGTGAAAAGATGGATAGGGAATTCATTTGGGTTTGCAGAGTAGACCAAGGATAGAGGATGGGTGGTAGTACAATATCTAGGCTTGATAAGTGAAGCATCAGAAAGTGAGAATGGACATGGGGGCAGAGGTGTCCCTAGGCTTG
Source organism: Perodicticus potto (assembly GCA_963574655.1). Classification (NCBI taxonomy): domain Eukaryota; kingdom Metazoa; phylum Chordata; class Mammalia; order Primates; family Lorisidae; genus Perodicticus; species Perodicticus potto. The sequence goes on along the minus strand of CAUYRH010037916.1, from coordinate 23,897 downwards.
GCTCTGCACAACCTCATATCAATCCTGTCATTAAGTAGGATTCTATGTCTTCACACTGCAGGGACTGAGACTATGTCAGAGAAAGCTTGTGATCATTAGGTCACCTCACTGATAAGGGATAGAGCAGGGTGAAAAGCCACCTCTCACTGGCCCCAAGTTCCCCACGATGCCCATCCTTCTCCACCATGAGGTACACAGGACCTGAGCCCATGGCCAACAGCAAGTGTCATGTTTAAGGCAGCCGGGTCAGCTGTTGTTGGTCCCTCACAGAGCCTTTCTAAGACAGGGACTTTGGCCTAGGAAATTGAGTAACAAACAGTCTGGGATCACAGAGGATCTATTGGCTAATCAAAGTTTAGAGCAAGGACTTGGCCAAGGGGCTCATGGGGGGGGGTAGGAGCATGAACAAAACCACCTCCCCAGGGAGTCCACTTTCCTTACACACTTCACGGTTAGCGAGCACCTTCTTCATACAGGCAGGGTACACTGCTCTCCACCAGGCATCCTTACTCCCCTTTCTGAGGTCAACAAGTGGCTTTGGACTCTAGAATAGGGTAATAATCACAAGTGGACATTACACAGGCTAATGAAGAGTCTGCAGGGACTGAAGGGCAATGAACTAGGAAAATCTTCACAAAGAGCCTCATTTTACCAAAGAAGGAAACAGATACAAGAGGGGAGGCACATGTGATTTCACAGGATATGAGCGAGAATTAGAACCAAGATTTCCCAGCTTCCTGGCTTCTTCCTGCCACTCACAAGCCACCAAGGTCATCACAGGTGGCCACTGATTCTCTGCCATCTTTTCAAACCAATGAGAATGAATTCTGTATGAAACCCTCCCGAGAAGACGTCCTGTTGGCCAGGTCCGGTCACCTTCCCAAGTATGATGAGCACACTGCCGAAGATGTCTTGCTCACTCCTGTGCTATAGTCAAGGTTGCTCTCTGCTCTGCAATGTGACTCATACCACAGCACCAGACACTGGGCCTGCATTAACTGGGTTATCTTCTCTTTGAATGACCTGAGTCTCCATCAATGGTCTCACTTGGCAAACCTCTTAGAAACTCTCAGTTGGTACAGTGTACACCTGTAATCTGGTAACAATACTTAAAATGTTATGATGAGCATCCATCTATCCATAACATGAGGATTTTTTTTTTTTTTGGTACAGACAGTCTCACTTTATGGGCCTCGGTAGAGTGCCATCATGTCACACAGCTCACAGCAACCTCCAAGTCCTGGGCTTAAGAGATTCTCTTGCCTCAGCCTCCCGAGTAGCTGGGATTACAGGCGCCTGCCACAACACCCAGGTATTTTTTTGTTGCAGTTTGGCCAGAGCTGGGTTTGAACCTGCCACCCTCATCATATGGGGCCAGCACACTCCCAACTGTACCACAGGTGCTGCCCTCATGAGGATTCCTTAAAAAATGCTTTTGTCTCTCCCTCTCTCCTGTTCATCCTTCTTCTTCTTCTTTTTTTGGTAAGGAAGATATATTACTGTGTGGATTGTTTTGTCTTTTATCTGGTAACAGGGACTTTGCAAAATTGGAATTCTTGGCTTATCATTTTGCATTCTTATTCAAGCTTTTTTTGCTCTTCATTGATTTTTGGACAAGAGGAGTGGTCAGCAGGGACAGACCTGAACATCTCCAAGTTTAAGAGCAGGCTAGGGCATCATATATAATGCAATCCATAGAAATTTCCCTTTTATGTAGTGCTACTTAATTAGTAGCATAATTAATAGAACAGGCATGTTTATTTCTGAAAAATTACAAACCATCTCTCCACCTTTTGCCTGCTCCACCCTCCCCTCTTCTGTCCTAACATCATCACCCTTTTTCCAGCACCCAAGTATTAGCTAAAATAACACAGGTAGCCAAGGCTCAGTATTTCTGAATATATGGCTGTGCAAAGACACAACACCCTTTGTATTTTGATTGGAGAGGGGAATCCTTTGAGTCTCTGAGGCAATGTAAGATGATGTTTTATTCAAGCCAAAAAGGAAAGGGAACCCAGGATGAATACAAGTTAAATACAGATGGTCAGTTAAGTTGGAATTTCAGATAAGCCAAAAGCAAATCACATGTAAATATTTCACAAGTATGGCATGGAACATGCACAAAAATTATTCATTTTTTACCTGAAATTCAAATTTACCTGAGCATTTTGTTTTTAACTTGCTAAATGTCACAACCTTAAAAGTGATTTGGTTGATACCCGAACATGAAAAAGAAAAGTGTGTCAGCTCCCTGCAACGCAAATATTCCTTTATGGCAGTCTGGTGTTGTCTCTATCATTTGGTGTAATAACCTAGATCTCAGGAGTACTCAGGAAACTTTCATAAACATGACCCATAAGCAAGATAAACTTGACTCTTCCCATTTTACAGATGAGGAAATTGATGCCCATCATGTCCCAGATCCTGGCTCTGGGTGGAAATGGTCCTAAGACAGGGATCGTAAGCTGTGTCCTGATTTTTGATTCCTAGTCTGTATTTCCTGGTTGGCATCAAAACAATTAATTGGATCATAGATAGATAACCCAATCAGTCTAGTCACAATAGCCCCAATCACCAGCCCTGGGCAGTAATTATAACTCTTGGTAAAAGCCACTTGGCTTTGGATTGTAAAATGACCATGGAAGTGTCCCAACCTAGCTGTGTCCAGGAGGCAGTGTGAACCGCGTTGGAGGGCTTGCGTTAATCTGCAGGGGCACAATCTAGCTGCTGGTTCTGCCCACTATTTCCAGAAAAATCTTCAACTTTTCCTGTAGTTCATGTATTTTCATTTTCCATACAAGTGGCAATATAACTTGGCGTCAAGGAACCACTTGGTCACATGGTATAATTTACAGGCACTATTGGTTTTCTAGCCATGGATGGAAGTAATTTTATGACACTTCTATTCACATAGATATAAGATCAGGGTCTTACATCTGAGTGCATTTGGGAGGCTGGCACTCATGCAGACATGGACTTTTCATTAAAATTCATCCCTTCTGTGAGATGCTGAGTGATGTTCTTGGAAGCAGACAACATTGACCGGAATTTGTGAAAAGGTAATCAACTCTTCCTTGCCTACTGAAAGCCGTGAATATATGTACACACTGCTTTGAGAATCTGTTCTTTTTGTTACAGAACAGATGTCTGGGAGGTTTTTGGCAGGCCCCACTCTGTCAAACAGTCCGGTTTTGACAGTTACTTGCTTGAGGGATGGCTCAAATGCAAAGTATTTCTGATCAGAATATCATATTCATCTGGATGTTAATTACTGCGTCTGCCTTGGTATAAATAATTAATTATACAAAACCCACACAGCTGCTGCTGGACAGAGTTAAGTGACTTGCTGTCAAAGTCTCACAGCTCTGGAAAGGAAAGTGGAATTTAGAAAAGCATGGTCTGTAACTTGGTGGGGGAGGGGATGTGGGCATCTTCCTGTCAAGGTTCTTCTCTGCTCAGAGGAAAAGTCATTATACCTGATCATGGTGTGTATGTCTCTCTGTGTGTGTGTGTGTGTGTGTGTGTGTGTGTGTGTTTCAGATAAAGAATATGTCCTAATTTATATACATTGGCCCTAAAAGAAGTTCCCCTTTCCCGCTACCTTGCAGCTTTCTAGGAATCCACATTCTGCTTATTAGGGAATCATTGCAAGTCAGACTGCTAAATCTCTCTCATCTTGTCATCACATCCGTAAGTGTCAGCCATCCAAAATGCCTTGTGGAATTGGACATATGGGTCACACTGAATTAAGTTATCTTCTTTTGTGTGTTTGTTTCACACACAAAGATGCTGAGAGGACCAGCTCATTTTATTCACTTTGCAGATTTATGGGAACATCCCTGGTCTGGTCAGTAATGAATATGTGAGTGTCTGGACTGCTGAGAAGTGATAACGCGTCCACTTAAAACATGTGTCTCCACATTAATCAAGCCAAGTGAAAATGACTTTTTATGCTTAAGTATAACTAGAATCTCTACTGATGTTGGATAGTGCTAGTTCTATATAACATTTTTTGGCAAAACAGTATTAAAAATAACAACAGTGATAGGAAAAGGGAAGAAACCCTCTAAAACTGAGGTTTTCATAGATTTATCACATGGTTGTGTTTAGTGCAAATATTGCTTTACTGGAGCAAAGCAAACCCCTGGAGCTTACACAGAAATTTGGTACAGATGAGGAACCAAACCTTCCTTTGAGAAGGCAGCTGCAGCCAGAGGAACGAGTATGGTTGTGAGGACATGAGCCGAGGGCTCAACATTCTGTAACCACTTTGCTGGATAACCCCGGACAAGTCACAAAACATTGCCGAGGTTTTCCTTTGCTATCATTTGATAGAATCAAATGAAGTAATTGATACGAAAGCCCCTTGCAAAACTGGAATGTTATTTAAAACTATAAAACATCTTTCTACAATCAGCAACTAGTTATTGAGTGCTTCGTGCTTCTACTGATATGTCTATTGCTAACAATTCTTAACTTCCTGCCTGGTATTTATTCACCCAACAGGCCTCTGTTCATCTCATGAATGCACCAGGCGCTGACATAGGTGTGAGGGCCTGCTGTGAAAAATGGGCACGGAAGTGGACCCTGTCTTCCTGGAGCTATAGCCCACCTACCTAAGAAAATGCATTAATAAGGTAATCACACATAATGCTAAGGGCCAAGAAGAAAACCAAGTGAGATAACGAAGGGAGAGGTGGGGTAAATGTGTAATGGCAAAGGGGCAGGCAGGAAAACTCTTCGGGGAAAGAATTGATTCTGAAGCAGATGACCAAACGAAGAAATGGACCCAGACGTGGTCAAATCTGGGAGAAAGGTCCCAGAATGGGGGGTGTCTGCCTATTGACGTCTGGCTCATGAGGAGAGGGGCAGGACAGGAAACCTGGCTCCTCTCCTTCTAGAGCGGGAAGCAGAGCACCAGCACACAGCATCTTTTCTGATTTTCATTCATGGAAGACACATCCTGTGGCTGTAATCAGTGATTTTCTTGACAGAACAATTAAATTGCTGTTGCATGGAGAAAATCGGTGTTGTACAGAAAAGTAAAACAAAACAAAACAAAACAACAACAAAAAAAACCCTCCTAGCCCATATGCCTTTAAAGGAGCTAAGTCTGCAATATTTTTATTGATTTAGATTTTTCTCCTCTTGAACATTGACCTATTGATTTCCAAAGTCTTTCCACACATTACAGGGTAACCCATCAGAGGTATGTGGAAGATAAAGAAAATGAGAGAGCATTCTCTAAAATCCTCATGTGTAACACTTGTAATATGCGACCAGACAAAATGGAAATGCTGATATTAGACCGTTTTTCACAAAAACTGATACTAAGAATTGCACTTGAATAAAAATGTCTTTTTAGATGAGAAGTCGGTACACCTACAAAATTCTAGACTAATATTTCCCCTTGGCTAAAAGAAAAATAAATGATGTCTCATCTTCCCACATGCCCTTGTCCTGTTTGGATAGTTGTTTTCTGTTCTCCTGTGAGTTGATGGTGTTGCAGGACACTCACCCAGATGTTAGAGCTACGTGTAGGCGGCAGAGCCCAGACTGAGTGCTGAGAACATCAGGGCACTTGTCATTTCTTTTCAACCTGCCTTGACCGTGTGAGCCAGCCATTAGCTAGACCCCACTTTCCATTCCACGATAGCCAATAAAGAGATTTCCCCCTTGTATTTAGAACAATCCCATTGGATTACAAAAGACTAGCATGGCCTTAGTAATGGCTCAGTATTGTAATACATTAAAGTCAACAGTATCTCATATAAACAGTTCTTCAGCCAAGGGTGGCAGATTGGTAAAGAGTACAGGTTAGGCTCTGTGCCTGTGGCTCAAGCAGCTAAGGTGCCAGCCACATACACCTGAGCTGGCAGGTTCGAATTCAGCCCGGGTGACAGCTGCAACCAAAAAATAGCCAGGTGCTGTGTTTTGGGCACCTATAGTCCCAGCTATTTGGGAGGCGGAGGCAGAAGAATCACCTAAGCCCAGGAGTTGGAGGTTGCTGTGAGCTGTGATGCCATGGCACTCTACCCAGGGCGACAGATGGAGGCTCTGTCTCAATAAATAAATAAATAAATAAATAAATAAATAAATAAATAAATAAATACAGTTTAGTACAAAATAACGTAATTTAGATCTAGTTTCCTATATTTTTGATTTAATGTCTTTTTCATGTTTTAAAACTAATAACATAACAAACATATTCAGTTCAATAGCAAGTAATACAAGATTTTTGTAATAATAAACAATAAATTCCTGCTCCATCACTCCTGAATCCCAGCCCATTCTCAAAATATAATCACATTTTATGCTATTTTATTTTAGTTTCAGTCATTATCTCTATAGCTCTAAATATTGTGCTTAAAATATTAATTTAAATGATGATTATTAACTTCTAGGTATGAAAATTGGGACTTTAGCTCCCTTCACTTCTGACAACTGAAGAATAAAATAATTTGTCTTGCTTACACAACCATAATAAATGTATGGAACTGTGCATACATCACAAGAGCACAGCTCAGTGGATTTTTATGAAGTCAACAATACTCTGATGGAGAAATACAAAATTAGTAGAACTGTGGGTGCCTTCCTGGGCTCTCTCCAAGTCACTATTCACCTCCCACAAACACAGCTGAGTCCTGGATTCTGTCAACATAGATTTGTCTGGCCTGTTGTTGTAAGAGGAAGCATAGAGAATGCTCACCTTTGTGTCTGGCTACATTTATCCTGCACAATATTTCTGAATTTTGTTTGCGTTTTTGCAAATACCAGTAGTATATCATTTCATGGCCAGAGAAGGGTCTTAAAACATTCAGTTACAACTGTCTATTTGTTAATCTCCTGTTAATCCTACCAACAGTAACCTTCTGTTTTTTGAAGCAGCATTAGTAAGTGCATACACACATAGACGGAGGGTGTCTGCCTGCAGATTTGACCCCGTGACCACTTGGAAATGTACCTCCTATTCTCTCACGGTATTTCTTTCTGTAAAGCCTAGATTGTCTTAAATTAGGGGAGATGGTGGCTTTCTTGTGGTTATCTTTTTTCATCTCCATTTACATTTAAGAGTGCATCTTTTAAGCAGCATGTACTCTCTCAAATTGAATTTTACTTGGAGTGTTTATTGGGTTCTTATTAAATTTAATTACCATCTTGCCCATCCATTCATCTCGTTTGGAGGTATGAGCTAAAGGGTATTTAGCTCACCACAATGAGCCAGACATTCCACAATGCAAGTTTTATGTAACAAGTAAGTAGTGCAGGTGACAAGGAGATTGCAAACATGTCTAGTCCTTGCTTTTCTCAACTGCACGGTGAGGTAAGATATCATCTACCCACAAAGTTTCCAATTCTGCTGTAGTAACCAAATTAGAGAATAAATTTAGTGCAAAGCATAGGGCAAATGTTACTTATTATTTTCCAATCTGTAATAAAAGTATTTGGTGTACATTTACCAAGATTTCTGTTGGATGAGCCCAATCACATTCCCTTTACACGGCATATCATTGATCTGTGACATTGACAGATTCTTCATCACGAAACACAACTGATCTCACTCATTCAGGGGAAAAAACTTTCAGTGCAAAATGTGCACACTGTGAGGGCAAAACGTTCTTTACCAATAACGGGAAGAGAAAGGGCTGTGATGTCCTTGACTGTGCAGAAAGGGGAATCAGTCATGTTGATGCTATGCCTATACTGGCCATTCTCCTGTAAGTCAACCGAAGAAGATGGGGAAGTATTCACTCACTAGCTTATAGTTAAATTAAAAAAGAAACATGGTTTTTAACTATCCATTTTTGAGGCCCCTTCAGCATCTCTCGTGGTTTGGGAGACCTTCTTCCATGTGTTGGAGGCCTCAGCTGGATGGTCGCTTGGCAAGGATGGCTAAAGCTCTCATCCTGTGGAGCAGCAAGGTCCAGACTCCTCCACATGGTGATGGGAGGGTCCCAACAGTTGCAATAGGCTGACCTTGACTTCCAAGCACTTTTCAAGCCTCCATTTATATGACATTTGCTCTTATCTCATCAAAGGCCAACTCCAAGGCATTAGACCGTCCAAATTGAAAACATTTGGAGGATAATAATAGGTAGTTCATGAGGTTGTTTTGAGGATTAAGTAAGTTAATATGCATAAAGCACTTAAAGCAAGGCCTGAGTTGTGTGAGTCACTCCCACTTCTGAGATCTGTGACACTAACAGTTTTATTCCAGAAAGTTCATCTTCTCTTTGACTTATTTTGGCTCTACCATGAATTAGTGAAATGATCTTGAGTATAAGGTGACATCTTCTATTGGTTGTGGTTTCTTTTAAAAATATTGCACAATTGTTTTAGTTATGCGAGTGATAGATGAATGCATTGTTATGATGGATGCAATGAAAAATATGAAAGAATACAGAACTAAAAAGTACATCTGCACCCATTATCCTCTCTTCCCTCATTTCTAACATCTATTAAAGGTTAATTATTTAACCTTTCTGAAAGTTGTATATGTATGTAGGTGTGAATGCATATATACACACATACATAAAATATACACACAAAAATCTAATTCATAACTATGTGAAATGTGTATAGATATGTAAATGCACATTCTTGGAATCTTTATATGCTACCTAGTTTATAGACTGCAATACGTAATTTATTTTGCATATGTTGGGTCATATTCTATCTAGTGTAATTTGAATTTTTTCTTCAATTAATACATTTTACAGGTCTTATAATGGCATACATAATCTTCCTTATAATTAAAAAATACTCCATGATATTCAATAGTCAGAAAACATTTCAGTTTATTTAGATACTTCTTATTAATAAGTATTAAGTTTTTTCCTATTTTTTCTTAATTATAAACTGTACTACACATACCTTTGCCCATGTTGCAAGCATGCATGTTGATATGTTCCTGACAGAGGAGTTGCTGGGTTGAAGCTACAGATATCTTCAGTTTCCAGGGTCTTAGCCACATTTTACTTCTCATGGGCTGTGTCCATTGTTCACAGTGGGCTTATCTATTCAGTGGAAGCCTAGGCATACATAATTTCTAAATTATCTCTCAAGTTTGTCATTTCTAAGTTCTTAGCAAAGACCTTAGCACCAGACATATTATGACATTGATGAAACGTCCTGCAACTTGAGGTCAGGCTTGGGAACCCCAGAGACTGTGTGGGCACAAGCAGCTCAGCGCTCATTCCCTCTGTGCTTCTAGATCATAAAATGTCTTCATGTCAAGATCGCATAGGCAAGGACGATACAGATCTGCAGAGACCCCAGGTTTGTCACCGTGTGTCCACGTGCTCCTATGGGCACGTGCGGCTGCTGTGATTCCTGCACGTGACACTAGCTGTCCACGGAGAAAGCCCACCCTGTCCTGCCTCCCGAGCACCCTCCCAGCTCTGCCAGTGGTCTTGAGAGCCAGCGTCACTCTGGGTGGTTTCCATTCAGTGGTGAGTGTGAAAGCATGACCAACAGAAATAACAAGTTCACGTTTATGAGAGAATTCTCAGTCCTGGAGCTGCGGTGGGCAGACAGCCAACAGAAATTGTATTGTGGATGAAATATTTCCTAAAAATAGCTCTCCCAGCTCAGCCTAATGCAATTAAAGTTAGTGATGTACATAATATGAAAACTGGGAGCTTTTCCTGCTAATAACCACTGTAGAACCAAGGCAATCCATTTCATTAATTTAATATACACTTCCATAGTCCCCTGGTAATAGAAGTATAATTAAAATGATATGCTTTGATCGGCTTTTCTTTCCAAAATGAAATTTTGCAAGTACAGGTTTCTAAATATATTTATGTATATGTATATTCTGTAATTATTACTCATCATACATTCATTTGAGACTCTTCCACCCCCTCTTTCTAAAACATTTCCTAAACGTGAATCCTCTTGAAACGGAACCAATACACTTTCTGATACAGAAAGCTGGTTACAGGAGGGCTATCTATCAAGAACCTGTGATTTAATTGCTGAAAGCAAGAAGTAGGAAAGGTTTGGGTCTGAATTTGAGTTTACTTAAGATTTTCTACTCTACCTGCTTATAAAGATATTTAGGGAAGCTAATCAATATAAAGAACAAAAGACTTAAAAATAAAGAGGTTCAGAAATAATTACAGCAGTGACGGTCTGGGAAAATGGAGTTCGATTTAATGAGCAGTTGTATAAGCTATGCTTTCTTCTAATTTTCTATATCATATTTTAGAAATATTTTAGAATTGATCCCATGCAATTATTTTAATTAAAAAATCATCTATTCAGAACTTAGTGGAAAATAAGCAAAGTTTATTACTTATTTAAGGTACATGAAGTTAGTCTATGTCCCAACAAAGCATGAAAATGAATGAATTTAAATCAATTCATAAAAATAAATTCAGAAGTCATGGCCCCTTGTTAGAAGTTTTTATTTTACTATTTTTCAGAGAAAAATAATACTGATGTGTTGTTAAATTTAAACTAAGATATATAATCTGAGGGGAGTTCCGAGAGCATGGGTCCCTGCAGAAGTTCTGAGGAGGACTGGGTTAGGCTGCAGTATGTCACTTCCGCGTCTCATGTCAACAGCGTCCTTTCTGACTCACCTGTGCCGCTTTCAGCTTTTGGGCTCATCCGTGCTGCTGGGAAGGCTTCATTGGTTTTCGTTCGCATGGATTTTATCTTTCCGGATTTTTGCGTGTTTCAAAACTTTTGGAATGACCTACATACTAGTACAGAAAGTTGCTGAGCGTACTCTTCTGTATCGGTATCAGCAGTGATGCTGAGGAATGTGCCATTTTCTGCTACACTGTACCATCTCTGAGAGGAGAGAGACGTCCTCAGACTCTGTATCTGTAATAATGCGGTAAAAGTTGAGCACTGAAGGAGAGTGAACTGTGGGCATCATTGTCACTGGGGATTTTCCTGGGAAATGCAGGAGAGAGAAAGGGCTCCTTTCTCATCCTCCAGACTTTTCCTCACTTTCCTCCTCAGGACAAAGGAAATTCAATAATTTTCTACTTTTAAAGGAAATAGCCCTGCATTTGGAAAGATTTGAGGACTTTCAAGTTAATAAAGAGAAGTACTGGTGGGTGGGTTCTGCTTTACAGACATTGAATTCTTCCAAGCCTGTGTGCACCTGCTGACCCATTCTGCCTTTTGTCAGGTGGAACAGAGGCTGATGACAGAGAATGGCGGGCTGTGCCCTGTCTTCTCTTCCCCAGCATCAGTGCTCCTGCACCTATGCTCTCCCTTCTGCACCCCGCCTGCACGTTGCCTGTGTGACGTCTGTTGTGGAGAAAGCAGAGGAATGGAGGTGTCTTTGAGACAACTCTTGTTCTTAATCACTACACACACTACTCGGAGTCTTAAAATCATGACACTGCTTTAGAAGGAAGCAGAATCCTAGAGATTGTAGAACTTGATGGTTTTCAAATTGTTCTTTCTGGAAGTGTTTCTTCACTGCTTCCTCAAATAATGCAGAATTTCACAGCTCAAGTCCACTAAGAAAGAACAACTATAAATAGCCCCCGGAAGAGACTTTCCTTTCTTTTGCACTCCGATGCTGCCATATGCAGCATACTTATTTTTTTTTGGAGAAGTATCAAAATGACTGATGCAGTGTGGCCCTGCCTTTCTGCAGTGAAGGAAGTGAGGAATTGCAGCATGTTGCCAGTGGTCCCAGAGCCAGTGGGGAGCTCAGTAAGGGCGGCCAGTACAGTCACTTCCTCTGGCCCAGTGCTTTTCCCCTGGTGAAGAACTGGTACTAGTTAGATACTCATTTGTTTTGTTTTTATACCTTTACTCAGTGGGAGCCTATATCAGGGTAGTCCAGAAAACCAGAACCTACATACACACACATATAATATGTATATAAATAGAGAGACATGTAATATGGATATAAATATATGTGCATATAAAGAGATTTATTATGACGAAGTGGCTCATGAAGTATGAAGGCCAAGAAGCCCCGTGATCTGCTGTCTGCAAGCTGGACACCCAGGATTGTGCTGGTGGTATAATTTTGTCTGAGAACAAGGAACACTGATGGTGTACATCCTGGTGCAGGCTGGGGAAGAGACGCATGTCCCTGTCCAGCCATCAGGGAGAAGAAAGACGCATCCTCCATTTCTTTGACTCTTGTTCGTTGGGGCCCCCAGTGGGCTGGCTGTGGCCCGGCTCTGCAGCACAGTGTGGGTCACAGACTCCACGAAGTCGGATGCTGACCTCATCTGGAGACACACTCCCCCACACACCTAGGAATAATATTTAGCCAAATATCTGGGGGTCGGCACCTGGGATCTAGTCAGGTTAACGGACAAAAGGGATCCCCACAGAGCTGTCCTGCTGACACCCGCATGCCACCTCTGGAAGGGCTCCAAAATGGAATCAATGACACTCTTTTTATTTTTTATTTGCAAAATACAAAACATGGTGTTGAAGTGAAGCTAATCAGATGATGACACGTCCCCATCATGATGCATGAAGTCCGAAGTAGCCAACTCGGAGCACTCATGTAATAATTGTGTGTAATGCTTAAAATGTAAGTGTGGATGATAACCACAAAGCAAATAATTCCATCGGGAGAGATGACAGCTCTGAAGAAAATGTCTGTACAAGCAGAACGGGAAGGAGAGCTAGATCAATAGGTACATATTTTTGTTTGCTGTTTTAGTGTGGAAGTTCTTTTTGTTCCTTTATTTTTCAGTTAATTTCTGTTAAGGCTATCACAGTGTCAGTTTTATACAAACATACTGGAGAGAAATGCGTAACGGTTTTATAGGTTTGAGATATATGGGCACCTGTTTCATAGGTGACAAGCCAATACTATTCATAAAAGAACCAGACCATGACGTAGAATGGTGGAAAATAACATTCAGAGTTTTAAGTAATCCTACGTTGCATTGAGAGGACAAGAGCGTCCCCATTTTGTAATCTGCCGCCGTCTTAGCTCACCTACACCCACCGCCCTAGATTCCGAGAAAAACCCCAAGCGCCTGCACCCTGGCTCCAGCCAATTAAGTCTCAGAAGAAAGTCCTCAAACCTTAGTAGAAACCTCCGTTAACCGCCCGGCCCCTCTTGGCCAATAGAGTAGCATAAAAAATAGGTCAGCTAGCCCCATGCTTGCTAGAATGGAAACCCCTCAACCCCCTTCGTAACCACAATAAACCCCTGCACCCCCCAGAGTCGGGGTTCTCAGCCTGGACCCGCTGCCTGGCGCCCCCGAGAGACTTAGCTCCAGCTGGAATAAAGGCTCTTTGCTTTTGCATCGGACTCGGCTCCGTAGTGGTCTTTGCGGATTTCGAGGTCTGGGCAGAAGAGCATTTGAACATCTGGTCTCACGACTTTGAACACGGAAAACGTGCACATTCATACCTCCTGTCTTACCTGCCCCTTGGGGTTCCAGATTGTGCCTCTGTGACCCCTCCCTAGGCTGCCCCTCAGGTATATGACTGTACCGTGCGCGGGGGTGGGCTCCCTGCTCCCCAGCCCGGCCCCACACCTCAGTCATCCTCGGGGCCCGGGCACATCTGTGTCTTTCCAGCACCTGGCACCAAGCCCCGGAGCTGCACTCGGCTCCTGTCTGCTGGACCCCTCCTCACTCCCCAGCTCGTCACAGCCTCCCCATCCGCTGTCCCCACCTTATACCTTGACACTTAACCAGCAAGCCTCCTCACATGCCAACCTTCAAGAGACGTGAGGATTATCGCCTGTCCTCAGCCCCTTGGCAGCGAAGCCTTCATCCCACCAGCCATCATCTCGTCTCAGCTATTACAACAATCTCTCCCCGAACCCCAGCGTCCTGTGTTTTCTTTCTGTAAAATACGGTTCCACGGGGAAAATGGTTAGATTGTGGCCACTTTGTGTTGACAATCCCTCTGTCGGCTTCCATCTCACGGAGCGCGCACACCTGCTCGCCCGCCGGCCGGGGCCGCCCGGCTCTGCACCAGCCAGTTCTCGCCCTTCCAGCCTCCGCTCTGCTGGCTCAGACCTTCCGCCACCTTCCCTGCAGTCACTCAAGAAAGGTTCTTCCTGGTGTGTCAATGGAGTATCCCCCTCACTTCTTTATGTCCTGGCTTAAATTTTATTTATGAAAAACGCCAGTGGGGGAGCATCCTGAAAAACAGCACCTGTGCCCCGGGGCCCCCCACGCTCCTCCCTGGAAAAACAGCACCTGTGCGCCGCAGCCCCCCAAGTCCCTCGCCTGAAAAACAGCACCTGTGCCCAGTGGCCCCTCACGCCCCTCACCTGGAAAACAGCACCTGTGTCCCGGGGCCCCCCACGCCCCTCCCCGGAAAAACAGCACCTGTGTGCTGCAGCCCCCCAAGTCCCTCGCCTGAAAAACAGCACCTGTGCCCTGCAGCCCCCCATGCCCCTCACCTGGAAAACAGCACCTATGTCCCGGGGCCCCCCACACTCCTCGTCGCTGGGTGCCGGTCACAGCCTGGGCACACATGCCGTGGGGTGCATTTCCTACTGTCCGGCTCCCCTTAGGCAGTACTCATGGTTTCGGAGGGAAAGTATTTTTCCCTAATACATCCCTGTACCTAAAATAATGCCTGGCGCACGGGGAGTGCTAAGAACACGCTCCCTTTAAACGGCAATTTCCCTTTTTGTCATTTCAGTATTGTTTGTACTATAGTAAGATTTAGTGATTTCTAAATATTCAAAATGCCACGTTCCATAATAAGCAGTCCCTAATCCAGTTGGCATCATTTTGAGCTCTGGTGAATCCATGATTTTATGAATTTGTCATCAAGCTTACAGATTGATCACATTTTGGCTAGACATTCTTTACATTAGTTTTCTTCGTTAAAAATTTAAAATAAAACTTGCTGATCACACCTGCCAAATTCAATAGAAGTAGTCATCATGGGCGTGCTACCGTATATAATTTCTTCTTGTATATTAAATAAATGTGCTTTTCAAAACGTGGCTTAAAGGATGATTAATTCAGATTGACACAGAACATAGCCTTGTGCTGATCAGACCTTTCATTTGCATACTAATCTTAAATTAGCACAGATCTATTTTCTGATTGGTAATTTAGAAGAGCTTTCTCAATGTGGAAGTATATTTTCTCTTGATTGAAAACAGTTCCAGACTTTTTGAATTAATTTGTGAAATGCCATTTACAGTATTGGAATCTTAAACATATATTTTTGCTGTGTGGCAGATGTATACCCACACAGAAGTGTTTCTTGGGTACATCACAGATCTTAAGAATAACTGAAGTCCAAAGAAACTGGAAAAATTGTACCTTGGCTGTAACCTGCAGGTAGAATGTTGAAAGAGCCAGCCACATGAATCAATTCATATGTAAATTAAATAGTCTGTACCTGCTGTGTAATATTCTTAGTTATTAACCTCATTTAGGATATTGCAATATTGTAATCTTAGGAGTTAATACACTTGTTGTTTCTTAACTTTCCATGTATGTCTTAACTCTTCAACTCGATTATAAGTTTCTTGATCATTGGAACCATGTTATACCTACTGTATATATTTCTAGATTGCCCTACAAACTATTTTATATGTGAAATACCCAAAACTTATTTGGTGGCTTATCAATTGGTTCTATAGGAACTTTCTCTTCATCAACTTGCAACTAAATTAGAAGCCCCTATCAGCTCAAGAGTCCAAGGTAAAAATTGTATCTATTCCTCTTTTCAGCCTCAACATTCAGAACTAATCTCGGCACCTAGCAGGCTGTCGCCAATGTGTAATCTTATGGAATGCAGAACCAATATAGATTATTTGTTCTCTAAATATAGCACAAAATCCCTACTGAACACACTTTTATAATCATGAAATTATCACAATCAAAAACTTCAGTTTTGATTTCTGCAAAGCCATGTTTCACCTTAATCCTCATTTGGGGTTAAAAATGTTATTTATTTAAGTAATTGTCTATGAAACTAATCCATATATTATGGGAGAATGGGTTATTTTTCATAATTTCGACAATTCCTGTATAGTGTTTTATCATTGTTAACTATTTATTACTATTATATAGCAATGCCCATTTTAAGGATTACAGTCAATGATATTGTAGCTTTTCTATTTTTCTGCTCTGTGAGTCCTTAAGAATAATCTGCATATCTGTGTAATATTTCTCTGGAATTTTTCTGTTTAATGGGGGTTAGATTCTCACAGTGGCATGGAGTGGTTGAACTGAAAATGCTGTAATTAAACATCTATCTTCCCATCCTCACCCCTTTCATTAGTTTAATGCAAAGAAAGCATTTTCAAAACAGATTCAGAATCAAATCCCAATTGAATTAGGCAATGGTCATTAGAATTAACCATTGCATGCGTTGTCCCAACAATTTTGAAAGGGGGTCTGGCCAGGTTCACAGTGCACTGTTGCACAGACGGTGCACTGCCATGTTCCAGGGCAGGCCGTTTGTATCGTGATATTGTTTTAGCAGTGCCTCCATTAAATAAAGCATCCAGTTGTGCAGCCCCAAATATGTTCCATGTTTGCTTCTTGAGTTAAAATGCTCTAGGTCATGAAATTCAAGTTCTCTCACTATAGTGGAAAGGGCCCAGAGGTGAGCACCCCACCCTAAGGCTGTGCATCTTGGTTCACAGAAGATTAACTCGACTGCTCATATTTCTCTCTTGAAAATTGAGTAAATGAACATTGCAATAGAGGTTGTAAAAACAGAAAACAGAAATGTGCTAAGGAATGTCGTGATGTAGAAGAGGGAGGGAAACTCTAATGAGCTGTGTACAAGCAAAAGCGAAGAATCAACAGTTAGCCCCACTGGTGGGTAGAGAAAAACATGAGAGAACAACAAAGAAAAGTAGACCCCATGTTGGCCCTGGGAGGGAGAACTGGAGAGCAATGCTTTCAGCAAAGTTTCAAACAGGTGGGTTCACATTGTTTAATTTTAATGTTTGCTCGATACATCTCTGTGTTTCCTTGAAACATTTAATGTTAGTGCTTTTAGGTAAGACTGGCATTCTGCAGTTTGTCACAGCCTCATCTTCCCCAATTTCCTTTGCCTCCACACATCAAGCAGTGATGTTATTACATGACCGTTGAGGGTTTCCCATCCATGTCCAAAGTCAACTTTAATTCCAGATCAAGCCTCTGGCTTCTTCTCCATCTGACCCAGGTCTATTGCAGGTTCTACTCAATTCTTGTGTGACCCCAATATTCTTACCGTAAAGTGTATTTTTCCTGAGCAATTTGAGTGAGCATCCCTGAGTGAGCTATAGACCTTCTCTCACCAAAGGTCATTTCACAAACCACAAGCAGACCTGTCTGCTGGGCCACTCACTCAGAGAGTTTCTTCCACTTTCTCATTCCACTTATTTATTTATCTCCTGCACACACATGAAATTTTAACCTGGCTCACAGACTTAATAATTTTGAAGATTAACTAAGATTGATTGCTTGTAGATTAGAAGAAAAAAAGGAAGGAAGGAACAAAGGTAGGGAGGCAGATATGGGGGAGGAAGGAAGGGAAAAGAAATGTGAGAAAATGAGAACATGGCTAATGGGATTGAGATCTTCTGTTCCATCTAATGAGTTTATGGTATATTTAAAACCTCAAGTAGTTGGATTTCTCTATTTTGCATATTTTTATAATGTTTAATTTTGGCAGATGTCAATATTTGGTCAACTTTGTTGTTTTTTACTCATTTTTTCCTTAAGCATATCCAATATAAAGTAAACCTCTTGGAGGCTTTAGATTTTTCACTCCCACATCCAGTCCTTTCCTAGAAAATTTTCTTAAAATTCTAATATGTGTAGAAAGATATTGATACCGAAAGGGAAAGGGGAGCTTGCATTATTTATGTTTCTTGAGATCAGGGAAAACATGTGTTTCTCCAAATGTTAGTGGCAGAAAATCTGTGTCTATAGTGTTTGGGGAACAAAGAATTGGTAGAGAAAGGGGGGACTAAAGTAGAAAAAAAAGTCAGGTGACAGATTTGGGAGACCTTTGCAAGGTACTCAACAATAAAAATAAGCTGTCATATGTGTGTATGTGTGGGTATAAATTTAACATTTTAGAAAGTTTCATTTTGTGTCCTCCATGAAAACTTTGTAAAGATGGCATTATTTCCATTTTATAGATGAGAAAATTGAGTTTCGCTCTCAATATCAAAGAACCTCCCCCCGACAGATTTCACAATTATGAATCTAGTGCCCTTTCTACTATCCCAAACCTGCTTTCCAATATTTCGGGCCTAACAGGAATGAAACGTGGCCGGTGTCACTGCTTCCCCTTCCTAGATGTTGCTGTGGGCGGGCCGGAATCATCCTGCCTGAACTTCTGCGTCCTTCAATGCCAATTTGTTTTTTGCCTTCTCAACATATATTTATTTATATTTATGCATCAATAACCACTGCATTTAACACTTTTCAAGAAAGGAGATATAGATAATAACTACAAAAAGATTAAATAACTTCAAAGGACCTAGCATTCCTAATAGAAGAAATGCATGATCCAAATCTAACAGTGAACATGCCAAGTATGAACAAGGCTGGCTTACAGGTGAAACAAACACGATACAATGAACCCAGATTTCTCCCTGTTAGAATTTCCTCAAAAACACTAAACCACAGCTCCTTAGAAATGTTTTGCTAACAGTCTCCCAAGGCATGCACTGCATGGTTGTCACAATTGGATGGACAGAGGTCAACAGATACGGTTGGAGGGTATAAAGTCTCTTTAATGGCAAAGGGTATAGAAACTTCAGAATATAGTTACAGAAATCAGAGGGTGATGCAGCATGCTCTCAGACAGAGTTGAATCCAGCTTTTGCAAAGTTTTCTATGGCTAACAAACTTAGGATGCACTAAGGATTTTGCACCCACATGAAGCAAGATTTTTGTCAGGGAAAGGAAACGTTGTCATTCTTAAGGCAATTCTCATTTTCTCATGATTGTTCCAGGATATAACTCAGGCTGTGCAATCTCAACAAAACCATGAGTATGTTGTGCATCCAACAATATTAGGAAAATTGAAGATGAAATAATGGTTAAGTAATTTAACATGCTTTGGTTGAGGAGGCTGGATCCAGTGACTTCTCAGAGTCTTTACAGATTTAATAATCTAAAGTTCCATGAATGGTGATTTTGGTAAATTGGGGGCAAGATTTAAATGTATCTTTGGTTTACAAATATAATTTTGTGTGATATGTGCAAGTTGTCTTTATTATATCCCCCCCCACCATACACACAGACATTTATTTCAAGGAATTGGCTCCATGGTTATAAGGGCTGGCAAGTCCAAAATTTGTAGGGTGGGTTGTAGGCTGGAAGCCAGGCAGAAGGCAATGCTACAAGCTTGAAAAATTTCTTCTCTGAAAAAACTTCAGTTTTTGATCTCAAGTCTTTTCAACCAATTGGTTGAAGGCCATATGAAGGCCGTACACAGTATAGAGAGTATCTTAATCCATTTTGTGCTACTTTAACAAAATACCACACAAACAAGGTAATTTAGAAAGAACAGACATTTATTTCTCACAGTGCTTATGTATTTCTAACATACACTGATGGGACAGGCATAGGATAAACATTTCCATTCCACAAGCGGGCAACAAAGGAGGACGTAGCTGGTCCCAAGTCAATCCCAAACCCCACAGGGCAGACAGCATTAGATCTTACGGCTGGAGAATAATCTTCGTTGACTCTTTGTCTTTCTTCCAGAAGAACTGGGTAGGGGTTGGGCTCACAGGTCCCTAGGTGGCCCTACCTCTATGTCTGTGACAGATCAAGTCCATATCTCAGCTCTCACACATTGAATTTGTATGCCTGTGGCTTGCTGAGGGTGGTACTGCTTGCAGGAGGCTCTGTGGCTGTGGGGTCTTCAGAGCAGCCCCTTTTCCATGACTTCACTAGGCATTGTCCTCTCTGCAGTGGCCTCAACCCCACTGTCCCACTGGATGCTGCCCTAGATGCTTTGCTGCAGCATCCTTTGAAATATGTGAGGCAGCTTAATGAATAATGCCTGGATTCCTTCTAGCCATTGCTACTGTCTTCGTCAAATGGTCTCTTTGACACACTTTTGGGTTTTTCTCCTCCATAAGCTCTTTTTCTTTCACATGACCAGGCTGAGAGATTTCCAAATGTTTACATTATGATTGCATTTTAATTATAAACTCCATCTTTAAGTTGTTTCTCTTTATTTTGCATTTTACTATAAGCAGTTAAGAGAAGCCATATCGCACTCTTTAATTTTTTAATTTTTTTATTTTGCTACTTTATAACAAAGATTGGCTTTGCTTTCAATACCTGTTTTCTCATTTCCTCCCAAGACCTCCTCAGAACCATAAAGGGAGAGATATCAATCCACTAATGTTCTCAGGGGATTTGATCCTGAAGTGCACTCCCAGATTACAAAATGTGTCCACCAACCCAGTTCTGGGATGGATAAAATATTTCTGCCAGAGTAAAGCTGTGGGGTGGTGGGGCTTTGTGCTGGCTGAGATGTGAGACAGACATAAGTTGCTCTGAGTGTGGAAGGGATTGGCAGCTACGAGTGTGCCCTAAAGACCTCTGACCTGATGGAGCTGCAATGAGTCAAGGGCCCAACTGGAAATCTGTCCTCATATTTGTGCCAAGGGGACTCTCCCCATATGTACCCCCAGTTGATGACTTATAGAAGGGACTACAGAGAGATCTCTTGCCCGCTTTCTGCTGAGTGAGGACATAGTGAGGAGGGTCTGCAACCCAGTAGAGGGACCGTTTATGCAATCGTAGTCCATTCAGACATCAGAAACCTATTTCTCACTTTTCTGGGGGATGTGAAGTGCAAGACTGAGGCATATTCAATGTTGGGTGATCATCTGATTTCCTGTTTATAGATGGCCCCTTCTCCCTGTATCTACACAGGGAGGAAGGGTTTAGGTGGCTCCCTTGGGCACCTTCTGTAAGGGCAGGAATTCCCCCCATGAGGCTCCGCCTTCAAGGCCTAATCACCTCCGAGAAGCCCCACCTGTTGATAACACCTGCTATGGGGTAAGATTTCTGGATATGTACTTCAGGGAAACACAAACATTGACATCCCAGTACATGCCATAAATAAGACTTTCTTATCCTCTAGGTGACTGAGGTTACAAGTGAAGACTAGAAAAGCGGAGTGATAAGATAAAAGTTTTATATTAGAACCACCTTTGTATAGGACAATTGGGAGGGACAGATACTTGGCCATAGAGAAGAAGTGATGGAAATATTCCAGGTAAACGATGATAAGGGTAGATTGGTAGAAGATGTATGATGGAGAAAAGAAAGTGCAAGTATTCCTTTTGGTAGGGAAGGATTGGGAAAACTCAAAATGTTGCTTATCTTTTCCACAAAACATGTGTAATAAGCACACCAGAGTATGTCTCTATTGATATATTCATTGCTGGTTCTTTTAAATCAATGCTCATTTGTTGTTGTTGTTTCTCAATTGGATAAAAACCAGTTGCCAACTAAATTTTAAGCTGTTCAGAAGAAATTTAAAAATAAAGCCTTTATTTGTTTGTTTGTTTATTTAAACAGAGTCTTACTCTATCCATCACCCAGGAATCTACAAACACTGTCTAGGAAATACGTATTAATGTATTTTCAGATTTCAGTGCGATTGCACAAATCCCCTTAGTAGTACGCATCGTGTAGCTAACTCCTGTGCCCTGAGGCATGCAGCTGGCGGAGCAGGCAGACAGAGCTGGGCAGGCCTGTCTCTGCAGTGTCTCCCTGCCAGACAAGCTAAATAACAGCTTTTCTTCTTGCGATTTCAGCAGAGAAAGAGGAATATTTTTCAATCAAGCATCACGATATCTCTGCATTAGTAGAAATGCATGCTGTATTCCCATCAGTATATTTAAAGATTACTTTAAAATGCTCTTGAAATTTCAGTGCCTGGCAATAACACTAACACCTTATAAGGTATATGTTACCTGTACTTTTTTGGTTTCATTAGATTGTCTTAAAGTTGAAAAGACAATATTTTTCCCATTTTATACTTTCAAAACTAAGGCCCAGAAACAAACAAAAAGAATATTTAAAGTCACAGAGAGATTAAACACCAGAGCACAAACCAAATTAGATCCAAACCTAAGTTTTTGATGCCAACTACAAACTTTTCCTGGGTTCAGTCTTCCTATTTCTCTAGGGCAGCAGTTCCCAACCTTCCTAATGCTGCAACCCTTTAATACATTTCCTCATGTTGTGGTGATCCCCAACCATAAAATTATTTTCATTGCTACATCATAACTATAATTTTGCTACTGATATGAATCATAATGTAAATATCTGATATGCAGGAGACCCCCAAAGGGGTCATGACCCACAGGTTGAGAACCGCTGCTCTAGGGTTTGTTATAATGAGGAAGTCGAAAGATTAGTAGGAAATGTCTGTGCAATATGTTCAACCAGCAAATGTTTGAGTGTGTCTGGAGTTGCAAGAAATAAGACTTCTCCAGAGTGAAAGTGAAGAGAAACCATTTAACTCTCCTGGACACTGAGGAAAATGTTAGGTGCCAATCCTGTATATTTTTGTGGGGCTTTGTGATTCCTCTAGGGCAATGGAATGTTAGTTTCTTACAATCACTTTCTTGTTTTCCTCTATGTTCCCTCTGCTTTTTCCTCCCAGCCCTGGTGACAATGAGAACCTGCCATTCGGTGGAGCCACTAAATGGAAGGGGGTGACTTCTCTGACTCATCACATGGAAACCTTGTGACAAGCCTCTAATTACATAGCTATAATGGAATATAAGTCTTTATTTTGATAATCCATTAAATATTTGGGACCTATTTGTTACAGCATCTCAGCATTACATACCCTGGCTAATACAGATTACATTTTCCTGTCTCTGGTCTTGCTGTCCAATCTATCATTTGGACTGTGCTGAAATACCCTAAAACTGATCTTCCCTCATATTCTATTGCTCACCTCCTATCTATCTATAATTACACCCAGAGATTTTTTCTTTCTTACTTTCTTTCTTTTTTTTTATTAAATCATAGCTGTGTACATTAGTGCAATCAAGGGATAAAATGTGCTGGTTTCATATACAATCTGAAATGTTTTCATCAAACTGTTTAACATAGCCTTCATGGCATTTTCTTAGGTATTGTATGAAGACATTTGTATTCTGCATTTAGTAAGTTTTGCCTGTACCCTTCTAAGATGCACCATAGGTTTGGTCCCACCAATTACCCTCCCTGCCTCAAACCTCCCCCCTCCCCTACCTTGCCCATTTCTCCATGTTCTTGTGCTACAGTTGGGTTATAGACTTCATATGAAACCTATAAATTAGCTTCATAGTAGGGCTGAGTACATTGGATACTTTTTATTCCATTCTTGAGACACTTTGCTAAGAAGAATATGTTCCAGCTCCACCCATGTAAACATGAAAGAGGTAAAGGCTCCATCTTTTTTTAAGGCTGCATAGTATTCCATGGTATACATGTACCACAATTTATTAATCCATTCATGGGTCGATGGGCATTTGGGCTTCTTCCATGACTTAGCAATTATGAATTGGGCTGCAAAAAACATTCTAGTACAGATGTCTTTGTTATAATGTGATTTTTGGTCTTCTGGGTATGTACCTAGTAAAGGAATTACAGGATCGAATGGCAGGTCTATTTTTAGATCTCTGAGTGTTCTCCAAACATCTTTCCAAAAGGGATGTGTTAGTTTGCATTCCCACCAGCAACATAGAAGTGTTTCCTTTTCTCCACATCCACGTCAACATCTCTGGTTTGGGGATTTCGTTGTGGGCTAATCTTACTGGAGTTAGAAGATATCTCCAGGTAGTTTTGATTTGCATTTCTCTGATGATTAAGGATGGTGAGCATTTTTTCATGTGTCTGTAGGCCGTGTGCCTATCTTCCTTAGAGAAGTTTCTCTTCAAGTCCTTTGCCCACCCTGAGATGGGATCACTTGTTCTTTTCTTGCTAATA
>CAUYRH010037915.1:0-48465 GCA_963574655.1 Perodicticus potto | reverse complement strand
AAATTCAGTAAACTTTCAGGATATACAATTAACATACTAAAATCAATAATATAAAATATTTTCAAACAAATACAGCTGATAAGAAATTAAAATACAAAATACATATGTGAGTAACTCACATAACTCAATAGCAAGAAAGCCACCCAAGTAAAACATGTACAAAAGACCTGAACAAACATTTCTCAAAAGTCAAAACTGCAAGTGGATTTCTAATACTGTTTAGTGATAGCTACCAAGAAACCACTTACAAAACTTTTTTTTTTTTATATATATAACATGTTTATTGAAACATTCACATCCATACAATTCATCCATTTATTGTGTATGAGCCAACAGATTTTAGTATTTTCAGAGTTGTAAAAAGCATCTGCCCAATCAATTTTAGATTTTGTTCTTTAGATACGTACCTGGTGGAGTCTAGGTGTGTTGATTGTAGCTATTACTATACACATGGATAATAGCTATTGTTAATAAATGAAACTGGTTTTCCAATTACACATGTCTATAAATTACTAGCAACAAAGTCTTTTAATGTAGTAATGTGTGTGTGTAGATGTACATTTGGAGGATGTAGATCTAAGCAATGATTAGTTTAGTTTAATTCTACAACTTGATTTTCTATATGAACTTTCAATTCTTCAAAAGCCCAAATTCTGAAGCTATTCTGGAACTTTTTGGAATAAGTAGGCTCCCTGCTTCTTCTCCCATTTTATATATTGCCCCTCACTCCACTCAGTAATGGGCACAATCTATTTAAATCAACTTGTAACAGTAGTTTTAATATTTCTAGGCAAAGATGGAGAAGAAATTTCCAAATGAATGTAATGACTAATATTTACATTGTTACCCCATATTTTTAGATATTATGACTCATAAGAAAAACATGATTTACTAAAGTTAACATGTCTGCTAAGTGGGATAGGGTGGACTTTACCACACAATTCTTAACATGTATCATTTTTAACAAAATTATCATAATTATATTATTTTACAGACATTCATAGATGTTACTGTCTTTCATATTAATCTTTAAATCTTAAGAAAAACTCAGGAAAGAGACATGGAAGTTCTATGAATTTTTTCAATTTTAACATCCTCAGTTTGTAGACATTCCACCAATTTAGTAGTAGCTCTCTGTAGTACTTAAACAGTAGTAAATTAAATATAAATATGAATTCAATATAATAAGAAAGGAAAGTATTGATTAAAATTCAACAAATATTGTAATATCTAGAAATTGAGTGAGAATTCCGATTACAAGAAAGTTACATAGACTCTTACAGATTTTAAGAACAGACTTTATATCTGTCCCTTATTTCTCAACTAAACATATTAACCCCCAAATAAATGAAGCATATCACTAGCCTATCATTTCATATAACAACTCTGATTAGAAAACAAATCTATTTAGTTCTAATGCAGTGGTCTTTTTGTTGTTGTTGTTATACAGCAGACAGAGAAAATGCAAGGTTAGGCAAAAGTATAACATTTTAATCTCTTCTGGGTCTTTTACTATACAAATACACCATTGTGTTTTCTCTTTCAGGTCAACCTTCTTCTATAATTAATGCATTAAGATAACTTTCCTAGAAATCACACTTTTATTGAAACACACCTGCCTTTTAGATGTTTACTCCTCTAAATATGAGATAAATAATCATACTAAAACAAACAGTCATCTAACACATTGTATATAGAAAGATAGATGGCTAACGGTCCATTTTTCTAGCAAAAGGCAATAAAAGTGATCTTTTATCCTAAAAATAAATTTCACAAACTCTCTATTTATTTGCTTGAATACAGCAAACCTCAATAGGTTATCTCTGAACTTCATACCAATTTTAATGTTACACAATATAAATAAAAGGACAACGAGATAATCTAAGAAATTATGCTGGATGAACATATATTGATTTATGAACTACTAGCAGAAATTTCAATGTGTGAAACACCTAAATTCATTAAGCCAGTATGTCTTCTTTACTTACATCAATCAGTAGAATTTTTCAGTTCTTTTTTATTTATAGAACTCTAGAAATCAAAAATATTAAAAATAAAAACAGACATCCTCTAGGTAACAAGAAAAATATTATTGGAGTGGTACTTTCATTTACATTTTACTGAACTACTATTTTTTTTGAGACAGAGTCTCACTTTGTCGCCCCTGGTAGAGTTCTATGGCGTCACAGTTTACAGCAACCTCAAACTCTTGGGCTCAAGCAATTCTCTTGCCTCAGCCTCCCACGTAGCTGGGATGACAGGTACCTACAACAACGCCCATCTATTTTTAGAGATGAGGTCTCTACTTAACTACATTGGACTACTTTAAACTAACAAGATTCAATAAATGTAGTCATGAAATTTATTATTGCTATTTTGTTTAGGATTCTAAATCTTTGGGGTAGGATCATAAATTATCATATATCAATTACAATATATTCTATAGATTTATTTTTAATTTAAAAGAGCAGTGTATTTTTCTTATTGTGACAGAAATTTTGTTATTGTGATAGAATATTGAAAAAAATAACCATGTTGTTCTCTGAATAAAATTTATTTTACATAGTGTTACTTTCCTTTTAAAATAAGATCTGATCTTAATGTTTAGCTGTAATTGAGAAGACCCAGTAAGAAATTTACAATATTGCTAAAGGCAGTTTAAGGGTTATTTTTTTTTATTTCTGACAAGTCATAAATTTTATCTTAACACTTTCAGAAAATTGGTGAGCCCAGTCGATTTTTATGATTCTAATTCTAGAAAATGGTCATTGATCAAATATTTCTTAAGCTACATAGACTATAAATATGTTTAATAATATTAGATATTTTTACATTGCAGTGCCCAGCACCATAAATCATTTTTAATTAAGAAGTATCATCTGAGGGTGGCGCCTGTGGCTCAAAGGAGTAGGGCGCCAGCCCCATATGCCAGAGGTGGTGGGTTCAAACCCAGCCCTGGTCAAAAAAGCTGCAAAAACAAGAAATATCATCTGAAATCTTCAAAAATCCCAAATGGTTTAGTTGCATGTTTGTTATTATTGTTTTTAATTTTTAGTGAAATTTTACTTCATAATTATATGTTTACTTATAGGAATGAAGGCTGCATTATTCTGGAAAAGTTATAGAGTTAATATTAACAAAGAGAGTTAGCTTTAAGGAATATTTCAATGTGGTCTTATTTCTCCAAAGCTCCGTCACTTGTCCCATGGCAATACATCATTTCAGTGAAATGTTATCATAGAAGATATTCTTAACAATATTTTCCCCCAAATGTTGACATTCCTCCAATGTTTGGTTATCATAGCTTGAACTAAAAACGAAATCCTCCCCATCTTCCCCCACCTCTGCTGATGAAACTTTGGCCAAAGGAACCCCAACGAAACCTTAAAATTGAATTTTCAGCCACTCCAGTATAGGAGATCAGAGGCATCACTTTATCTCTTCCTTTTTAATGGCCATTTCTAAGAGCCAGATGGTGGCTTGCCAATAAAAGACCACCGTCCATGAACTGGCTTTAATAGTCTACAGAACATGTGCTAAGGCTGTTGCCACCCAACCAGGTGTCTGCTGCCCACAAAAAAGCCAATACCTTTTTCTTCCTCTTCCTGTAATCTCAATGTATTGCAATAAAGATCAAGATGGGTTTACAATTGAGAAAGAGTGTATTTCACATAGCACTCTGCGGGGAGGTAGGAGGAATTTCTCAAATACACACCTCCCCCAGAATTTGGGTGGCAGGGGGAGGTGCCACGTAAAAGTTGCTAATTTTTATTAATGCTATAATATGTTAAATACTTTATTATAACTGTAGACTTATTTTCCCTCACACAATGCCAAATAGGAATATAGATTAAATATACTTTACAGAAGCTTACCTCTGCTTCAGAAACTCAGTTAAGACTTACTGTATCCATCACAGGCTTTCCTTTCATGAATATAGTTTACTTTTTAATGTATTTTCCTTTTGTATATAAATTCTGGTACTATCTAAATATATTTAAAGTTTTTATATTTAACCATATGCTTAAAGTTGCACTTCAAGGGAATTTAAAGTTCTTTGAGACAGTTCTCTTCCATATAATAGTTTTAAGGGTATTTTAAAGGACTTTTGGATTATCTCAGTCTCTCTCTCTTTCTCTCTTTCTTTCTCTCTCTCTCTATATATAAGCATGTGTATGTACATGTGTATATATATACACACACACAGTGAAAGCGCTCAGGAAATTTTACTCCAAAATATGACCCCTTGGGGTCATATTAAAGGCCATTAGAGATCACATTTAAAAGGACTTTCCCTTATCTGCATAAAACCAAAGGGACCTTCAAAAGAAGAATTGCCTTTGATTCTTCTCCCTGTAATCTCAATATATTGCAATAACGATCAAAAATGCAATCAGACATTGCCCAGCCAATTTTAAAGGTAATATCTTATCTCTCAGGTTAATTTAATTTCTAAAAGAATCATTTACTAGTGAATCTGTTTCTTCCCAACCATTTACCCTTCCTAGTATTCATTTATTGCCACTCAGCAGAATTGCCTCTATTCCTTATCATTCCTTTCCTCAAAATGAGGGTGCGTAGACTTCTAGACACAATTGGAAAACTGAGTAATCACACTGTGATTCTCCTCATGTGTACAGGAAATACATCTTTCTCTTATTAATTGGTGTTAGTGTGAGTTGATATTTCAGTGAAAATTTTGTTAGGTAGTTAGTTAGGAATGGATCTCCAGGGGAAGGAGGGGAGGTGCTGAGCCCACAGGCTGCCATCTTGGTGCCATCCACCTTAATTTTGTACCAAGCAATTACTCACACCTGAGGAAGAGGAAGCACCTTACCAATCTACCAATCAGAAAAACTTAGTGTGCCAACTGCAGAAGAATGCAGATGACTCTCTAGCCTAATGATAGGTACAATAGAGTCTTGAAAGTGACCTAAAACAACCTCAAGACAAATTATTATATGGTCCATCCCCATCCCCTGTGGGTTCTCAGGGAGGTTTTTGGGAGGTTCACATGCACAGTAAGAAGTTGGTTCTGTGGTGGCCTCTGAACCATGAGGTAGGCCCATATAAAAGAGAACCACCAGCAATAATACTCATCTCTGCTTCTTTGCCTACTTTACCCAGCAATGAAGGCCCATTTGCTGTCTATGATGAATATATCTTGCTCTATAAACCTGTATCTTGCTCTTATTTGTGAACCTACGCTTCTCTTCCCCAATAAACTTTGTTTCATTTTTGCCTTACTTTGAGGCGTCTGTGAATTTTTCAACTTAGAGTGCTCCAAGAACCAAGGACCCAGATGGCTGCCTGAAACCTCAACATTTTATGGTGCAGTCAACTGGCCTTGAAATCCAACATGTTCAGAGTGAAGGGGAAGTATTTCTCCACAACCTCTCAACACAGGTACAACTCTCTCTCTTTCCACTGTCTTAGAGTTAATGGAGCCAGAAGCAGATCACCATGACATTGTGACTACCTTCAAGTAACTTTCTCTGCTTAAAAAGCGTACACAATTATCTATTTTTTTTTTTCCTCAAACAAATTATTAGAAATTTTAATCTGCTCAGATGTCATGGAATTCCTTGAGCATTTTTTAAAATTTATCAAAATGATGCCGGGGGGCGGCGGGCTGTGACCAAACAGGACTTAAGCATTCCCACTGTTTGAGTAACCTTTACAGAAACTTGTTTCAGTTCACTAACTCTGGAGCTCCCTCACCACAGCCCTGACAAAGTCCAGATAAACTAGGTAACTGAGGTTACTTACTTCCCTCCCTTAATTTAGAGCATTGCAAGTTCTCCATCTTCCCCTTAGGTAAGCAAATGTTCTTAAAAACCTGTTGCCAGTTTTACAACCGAGGAATGTCTTTTTTTTTTTTTCTTTTTTTGAGACCGTCTCTTTTTCTCCAAAACTTGCAAGTCATTTCATTTTAATGTAATTATAAAAGAAGATCCCCTGTTACTAGGTCTCTCTCAAAGGGCAGGCACCTAATTTCTAACTGCCCTCAGCATTTTGCTCAACTTGTTAAATTGCCTCCTGTTTTGAAGGTAAGAGGTTACTTATCTTTTGGGTGAAGCCAAGTAGAAAATACAAAAGACTTATGATACTCTCAGCCAAGCTCTTAAAATCTCTCCCATAATTTATTCCTTAATAAATTCCTTTTTATGTATAAGTGGGTTCATAAGTTCAGACAGAGTTCTGGTCTCTCTCTCCTATTATAAGAGTTTTGAATAAAGACTGCCTTGTCTATTTAAATTTGGTGCCTTTTTATTTATTTATTTGTTTGCATTAACAGCTGCATAATAATGACTTCACTCTCACTGGCAGAGAATTAGAGTAGTATACTACTACTAATCAACAATCTGCATTTTTTCAGCTTCATCAGTTTGTAAGTAAAGATTTGCTATAGCATGTTTGTAAGATTAGATATGAAATATGTAAAATATGTAGGCATAATCTTACATATTCTCATATATTTTCTGTTCTTGTTTCTTATATTGTAAAATGAATATTGATCTTCAGTTTTCTATGGTAGTGTTAATCTAGACTAATTATAATTTTTTCTTCACCAAGTATATGTCCCAATTTTTATCATGAATTGTCAGTATTTCCGCAATATTTTTTAGAAATTTTATTAGTAGGTTTTATTATAGCATAGAAGATAATATAAGTTTTCTCTTTTTTACAAAACTAAAATGTGCCTTCTTATTTATTTTTCTATTTTTATAATAACTTACCTTTGACATTTTAGTTTCATTTATCATATTTACAAGAATTATGCCAATATAAACTTTTTAATATTAGCTGAGCTATTTCAATTGGCTGTCTTTCCTATGGCCTGGCTTCCTCTTCACTGATAGCCTAATAATTATTCATTAAAATGGATAGTCTTTATCTCTTAATAAAATTTATAATTTGTTTTCATTGTATTCCTACATTTGTATTTTTTATGTTTAGTACATGTGTTACTTTACTATTTAGAGAAAGTGTGTGTGTGACAGAGAGAGAAAGTGTGTGAGTTTTCCCCAGGGGAAATTATGTGAAAAGGTAAGCATTGTTAAAAGACTAATGCAAATCTTCATTCATACTGAGAAATGATTTGTTACTCTATCTTTAATTTTATAAAGTATGAAATTCAAATAATTACCTATCTTAATATTTAAAATTAAATTTTATAGCAGTAATAATAGTAGATTTATTTGTCTATATTCTCAGAATAGATAGCATAGTCTCTATTTTGGTATTAAAATTATTTAATGTTTAAAATTTTACTGTCATTTAATTTACTTGTAATAACCACATTAGTTTGCATTTTTTTTGGCACTTTGTAGCCGGGGCTGGGTTTGAACCTGCCACCTCTGGCATATCAGGCCAGAGCCCTACTCCCTTGAGTCACAGGGACTGCCCAGTTTGCATTTATTTTTAACTACCTTTTTTAGGCTTAAAATACATACTAAACATACATACTAAATTCCTGAAGGAATTTTTAAAGATTTTAAATTGGTATTATTTTACTTTATTATTGATATTATTAGAAGAAATTCTGTTTCAGAATAACATATTATTACCAGGTTGTTTTTAATATAAAAGGTAAGTTTTGTTCTATTATGATATTCTTCTAATAAATCTTAAGATCACAAGGATGTGTAATGTTCTGGTTTTGTGTTATTCAGGCAACATTTTGCCATGTTTTATAACTATAATTGAAGAATTAGTAATATTTTTATTTTGCACATTGCAATGAATCTGTGACATTAAGTTTTTAAACTCTCTTCCTTCATGTGTAATGGATATTTCTAAGGCTAATTACTTTTCTATATTTAGTGAGAAGGAGCATATAAGAAGATAAAAGTGCAATGTGATATTTATGAGATGTCAGTACACTATAAATATAGATATTCTCTAATTATCCCAGAAATATTCATGAAAATTTCAATGCTTTCCTAAGTATTTGGCTTAATTGAACAAAAGCTGATCACCCTTGCCATAAATTAATATTTGAAAGAGTTGAATACGCCTCAGTAGCAAAGGAATGTCAACTTTAATGTCCTATGAGAAGTGTTTTACTGTTAGAGTTTTAATAAGTTGTTGACTCATGGAATTGCTTACGAGGGAGTGGGAGGAATGTCTTTGGGTGCACAACGTTTTCATTACATAATTTTTATGTTACCAGGGTTTATCATTTTACTGAAAGTTTGAAACTGAATTTGTATACAAAACATTGTTTTAATGCAAGTACATTCATAGCTTTTACAGTGGATTATAGTTTAAGTCCTTGACAGAGTCCGATATCTTGTGTGTAGAGCATCATAGGAAGATTGTGTTTTCCACAAAAATGCAAACATACACTGCACAAAGAGAATTCTACATTTTGAAATACTTCCAAATGTAGGCAGATTGGCTTTCTGAGCACACATCATTTTCCTGTAAATACTAGGACAGCTGAATGTTTCATCATTAGTAGCATTTTGGGGGCATGAGGCTCCCTTGTGAAAGTTTACTGCTACTGTGACAGCCTGTAAATGTATCATTTAATTTCAGAAGACAAATAGAAAACAAGCAATTATTTTTTTCTCTCCCATCTTTCCGGTATGCCTACAGGAGGCTAGTAACAAGGCCAGCAGGGACGAATCATATAGGGCCATCCATGAAGAAATCTGAGAAGCAATTTTCTGAGCCTATACAGTTTCATTATCATAAGGTTCTTCTGAAGTGAGCCTGACATAGAAGATAACATAGGAGATAAGAACAAAATAGTGGATAAAGAAGCTTATGTAATGAGATACTAAATTTGGAGCACAATGGAAGTGAAGTCAATTTCAGAATAAAAAAATGGGCAAGGAAAAATTGCAAAGAGAAGATAAACAGAGACAGAAAGAGAGATGGGACCAATTCAAGAAAAGTATGGGGACTTGCATGTGATATCTGTCCCATCACGTTGATAAGATCTGAATGAGGCGATTCTTTTTCTGCAAGTAAAGGTTTGTCATGCCTTCGTCTGTTTGGTCCCACCGACCCCATTCTGGGAGCTTTTGTGCTCTGAGTCATCTACCCAAGCAGAGCAGCTACATCCCATTGTCCCCCCTCCCTGGTTGTTTCTAATTACTTCCAGTTCTCTTTTGACTTTACATTCAACTTTCTTCACTTCTCGGATGTTCACTTTCCCCAAGTTTCTTAAAGATATTGTCCTAGAGATAACATCGGTCAATAAGAGTGTTCTTTTTCTTTCCCTTTAATGAAGTAATGAATCACTGCATGCCAGGCTTTGTTTCTTCCAGTTTGGATTATTTATGTTGTTCCCAGATCTGCTTCTTTGTCACAGCATTGCTTTCTGTGAGTTCTACCTTTCCTTCCTGCTAGGTATTTTGCACCTGAGAACAAGTTATATATACATATATATAACTGGTATCCAACATTTACTTTCTATGCTGGCTAGTATGCTAATTATTCAGAGCATAATTTTAAAGTTAACACATATCTGTGTTGAAATCAATGCTCAGTGATTTGAACTGTGTAACTAGCACTGGTCATATCTCAGAAGCTCAGTTTATCTGGCTACGTAATGAAATACTAACAGACAACTCACACAGCAATGATTCAAACAATGTACAGCATAGAAAAAAAAATTTTCTTTTCTTTTTTTTTTTGTTTTGAGACAGAGTTTCACTATGTCACCCTTGGTAGAGTGTCATGGTGGCACAGGTCTCAGGAACCTCAACGTCTTAGACTTAAGCTATTCTCTTGCTTCAGCCTCCAGAGTAGCTAGGACTACAGGCACCTGTCACAACACCCAGCTATTTTTTGTTGCAGTGATCATTGTTGTTTAGCTGGCCAGGGCCAGGTTTGAAACCATCAACCTGGAGCCAAGCCAAAACAATATCCTGAAGGTTTTAATGAAATAATAATCCCTGAACCCCACTTCAAAGATTCTAATTTTGCAGATAAGAAATACTTCTCTGGGCTCGGTGCCTGTGGCTCAACGGGCTAAGGCGCCAGCCATGTACACCTGAGCTGGCGGGTTCAAATCCAGCCCGGGTCCACCAAACAACAATTGTGGCTGCAACCTAAAAATGGCCGGGCGTTATGGCGGGTGCCTGTAGTCCCAGCTACTTGGGAGGCAGAGACAGGAGACTCGCTTGAGCCCAGGAATTGGAGGTTGCTGTGATCTGTGATGCTACAGCACTCTACCCAGGGTGACAGCTTGAGGCTCTGTCACAAAAAAAAAAAAAAAAAAAGAAAGAAAGAAAGAAAAAGAAAAGAAAGAAATACTTCTCTGAATTTGGACTTTTAAAAATCATTTTAGGTGATTCTAAGGTAGATGATGTTCAGACCCCAGTTAAAAAAACGTCAGGTATTTTAAAGGATATTTCCACTTAAAGACATTTAGAAGAACACTATGCAAAAATGTCTAAGATTAACGTAACTATTAATATACAGTAATAACCTACAAAGTTAGAGTATCAGTATGTATTTGTATTAATATTATACATATCATACATGAATAATATTATACATATACATATTATATATGTATTTGTATTAATTTGATTGTGACTTTTAACTAATTTTCTTTCCCCCTATAATTCCATATCCTAGATGTAGGATTTGGCCTTCTTCTGCTTTATTAGTCGAGAATATTTCTATTAATTCTGATTCATTTCCACACTTTAAAACATTACCAACGATATTGATATTTGTGGTAGATATTTATGGTTAATTCATCTTTGATAAATTTAAGTCCTATAAAAAACAGATTTGATGTCATGATTATAAAATAATAGAATTTCAACACCAAAATAATGACTGAGCAATTTTGTATGAAATAAAGAAATCTAAAGTTTATGAGTATATATTTAAAAAAAAAAAAGCAAGTAATTTTAAACAGAAGCACTGATATCTTCTCATTGGATAAAATCCATGATGCTCAAAATAGAAGAAAATAGGAGAGCCTTATGACATAGAGATTAATAATGGACTTTAAATTGAATTTTTGGAAGTTGATTGAGTATGAAGATAATTACAGAAAGAATACTTTAATTTTTACCATAGATACTTTTTATTTATGATATTTCTTTTTTTCTCTTAATTTTTTATTAAATCATAACTGTGTACATTAATGTATTTATGGGTTACAATGTGCTGATTTTATACACAATACGGAATGCTTACATCAAACAGGTTAACATAGCCTTCACCTCACTTAGGCAATTATTGTGTTAAAACATTTATACTCTACGCTTAACAGATTTGACATGTACCCTTGATATTTCAAAGTAAGCTTTGTAACAAAGCTTCCTATGCCGTTATACATTCTTTAACATTTATAAATGACATCGGCCTATAGTTTTCTTTTTGGTGTAATCTTGATTCTGTTTTTTAAAATAGCTTTGACATTGACACCTTTTAAAATATTTAGAAAACTGATTGTTAAAATTTATGGGTTAGGTTTCATTTCTTTAATGGTACATCTTTAATATCATTTCCTGTATCATATGGGACAATGCAGCTTTGAGAGGGAGATAAGCATTGACAAGTGCAAGTTTTCTGGTCACCTGAAGAATAGATTTCCCACTTCTAATTAATCACACGTCAGCTGCAAGGCATATGTAATTAATGCCACATACCCCCAAGGCTGTAATGTATAAACACTTTGCTTATCTGGTTAGAGAAATATTAGCATGCTGATGATCACTGCAAATGAAAGTTCTTTGCTAATTCTCTCTTTAACCATTGAAGGCAGTAGTACTAACCCTTATCATATGAAAATAGCAAAGGGATTATTTGGAAATAAAAAATATACATATAGAATGATGCAGGATAAATGCATTAGGATACATAGGTATATTATATTTATTTACAAAGAACTTAACTGAATTTATGCTTTGATTTACTATTATCATGGCATCAGCAAATGAAAGTAAAAAAATGTCTAGGTTCAAATAGCTGCTATAACTTCCAGCTGCAGAGTCAAAAAAACTTTTATCTTTTTCTGAATCACCTTTGTTTCACAAATGCAAAAAAGGAAGTATAATTCTAATGATAAAGATATTTAGAAATATGTTTAACAACAAGCTTCTTAGTTGTCAGTTTAACCTGAGGCAGAGATAATATTGATATGAATAGCACAGTTGATTGCCAAAAAGAAAAAAAAAAATCCCAAAACACAAAACATGTAAAAGCAACAGCTGCAAAATAGGTACCACACTCTTAAAATTGTAAGTCACACTGAAGATGCAAATAAAATTTACTACAGGACATGAAAGATAATTTACACAGAGTTGTTGATTTACTATAGTTTCTACCCTCTACAATTTTAGAAGGGGGAGAATTTGCACCTAGACTCACCACTGTGGTGAGGAGCTTCCAATGTCCCCCTCGGAAAAAGAAGACTGCCTTTGAGCTTAGGGGAGCTGTCACTTTAACACATGACAGACCTGATGTAAATTTTAAAATTTAAGAAAGATTATGTTTATTAGAGCTCCTTAAGAAAAGACCTGGGGCTAGGGGTGACAACAGAAGAAGAAATTTCTATACTTTGTGACTTAACCCACCACTGCCACTGTGTTTGTGAAAGACTCATTGCATTTAAACAGTGTCATGTTTTTAAAACAAGGTTTTCTTTCTTGCATTTTGAAACACGCAACTGGGCCTTCAAAATTTTGCTCTGAGGATATTTTAATCCTGTTGTTTTAGTTTTGGCCAGTGGAAAAAACAGTAGCTCCTAATAAATGGTAGTGTTGGAATTATACAGTAAAACCAGTTTCTATCTATTTATGATTTATGTTGCTGAAAGTCAAAATTTTAAATGTAATTATTTCTGAACTCTATACTTAGAAATTCTGTTATATCTGATGTAAAGCAAGATAGGAAGGAATTGGTGGATCATAGAGAAAACAACTTCCCTCTCTGAAACATAAAATTCTGTTTGTTCCACTTCAATGTTTGGAATATCGCTTTCTTGTATTTTTTGCATGTTTGTTTGTAACTCACCTTTTTTATTTTTATGGGTAAAAAGATCATCTGCATTACTGTAGGATTGATAAATTTCTTTCTACACTATTATATGACTTTTTATCATATATACACTTATGAAAAGCAAGTATTATTTGTTAATAGCTCAGTGTAATGATGATTATTATGATAGTATACCAATAAACAAAATCATTTTATAATATAGGAGTTAATATTTCTCCACCTACAGTAAATTTCATTCTCCATTTCTATATTTTACTTACCAGTTTTACATCAACATTGAATGGCTTACCCCCTTGTTCAGGGAAAGGTTCAGCAGGAATCTTATTTTACATACATTTTTGCCTCAACATTTGGAAACCCAAGGTGGATCTCTACAGAGTGTGTACGGGCAATGAAAGAAGTTATGAAATCAAGTACTGAAATGTACTTCTTCCTGTGGCAACTGGTAGTGAAGGGGTTCTCTGAAATAAAAACTAGGAAACACACTTGATGGAAATAAATATTTTAAAAATTAACAGAACAAGATATAGAGCAGACAAGCAAGAGAGGACTGGTATTTCAATATAGTGAAGAACTTGTTTAAGAAAGGAAAAAAGCAGGAGGAACTACAGGTCAGATGGTGCTAGCACTGATGACTCCCTACAAGAATTGATTAAGATGTAAAGTAGAGATTAAGAATGTTACATGAGAAGTTAAAAATAGACGCAACTTATAGGATACATAAAAGTAAGAGTTTATGCAGGAGAATGGGAGCTGTGTCTTCCACCCCTCTACTGTTGAGCTTTGTCTTAACTTTGTAGAGCTTTTCTTTGTCTTTCAAATTCTCTTCTATTTCATCTTGAGTGTCTTGTCTGCTCAGAAGAGGAATTCCAATTGAGGGACACTGGCCAGTGTACCTACCCTGCCCAGCTTCCTGTTTGTCTCAAAGGTGCTTCTCTGATGGCAAGTGGTCAGTAGCCTGGTAGTGCTACCAGAATTTCTTTCTTTCTTTTTTTTCTTTATGTTGGGAAACCATTGAGGGCACGAAGAACCAGGTTATCTTGATTGCTTATATTAGATAAAGACTCTTTTATAATAGTGTTCCACACCCAAAAGAATTTCTTTCTTCAGTAGGTCCTTGGTCAGAGGGATTCGAAGAATGAACCCACTGAACACAGATACAGATGAGTGGTAAGATAGGATTTATTATACAGAAAAAAATACAGAAAAAGCTCCAGAGTTCCTGGCAGAAGGAAAGACCCAAGTTGGAAAATCTCCACCTAGGTCCTTTGTCTATGGGTACACAGAGTCTTGACAGTTACATTTGGCCAGGACTTGGTAGATGGAAAAACACTTTTTCAAAGTGAATGAGAGCATTAATGAATGGGGCAAGGTGAAAGTCAGGGTGTTCCCTTCATAAATTGCCCAGGCCTAGGAAATTTGCCTGAGGTCCCTTGTCCAATCTTGAATGGGGAAACCCTTTATCACTAGGGCTGCAACTGAGATTTTCTGTATACTTTTTCCTATGGGAGGCAGTCACTTTGTAACTAGGAGCCATCTAAGCTATAGGCTTGTTCTGGCCTATCCTCAGAATAAGTTTCAGTGTTTGTTATGGGTTGGTGGTGTGTCTTTCAATTCTTTCTTTGACCACCCAGGAACCCATAGTTTAAAGTTCGAGCATAATTTCGATAACATCAGCAGCACAGATGATGATTTAAAGCCTAAATAATATCCATCTAAAGTGATCAACATCTGGCTTAACAGACATAATTTATTCCTAACGTGTAAATATAACTATTTTATTCTGCTTGCTACTCAGTAGACATCCTCAACCATGGAAATAAATATACAAAGAAATGTAATTAGCATAGAGTAAAAAGACAGAATTTACTTTTGTTTAGTAAAATTAAAATATTATAATTATAAATAAAAATCCACATTCATGGTAAAAAAAATAGTAATTCAGATGCATTTTAAGTAAATGAAAATTCACCCTTATTGTGAACACCAAAAACACCAAGTAATAGCTTCAAAAGATAAGTAAATAAATACAAAGCTCTTACAACAAATTACATTGTCAACTTCTCTATTTTATTTACCAATTTTATGCCAACATTGAGTGGTTTGCCCTTTGTTCAGGAAAGGTTCAACAGGAATCTTGTTTTACAAATCTTTCTGTCTCAAAATTTGGAAGCCCCATCTGGATCGCTACAGAATATGCTTGGGCAAAGAAATAAACTCTGAAATGAAGTATTAAAATGTGCTTATTCCTACAGCATCTGGTAGTGAAGGGGTTCTCTGAAATAAAAAGCAGGAAATAGCCCTAATGGAAACAAATAGTTTAAAAATTTAACAGAACAAGAATTAGAGCTGACAATCAAGAGAAAGCTTTAGTATAACTACCAGGATGTTTAAGATATATAATATAATATAATATAATATAATATAATATAATATAATATAATATAATATAAATATATATATACACACATGCGCGCACACACACATATTTGAGGAAAAATACAAGTTAAAAATAATGTGCTTAAATTTTCCCAGTTGGAAAAAAGGGAAAAGTGTCCACTTCCAAAATTCTAGAACATTTACTTAAAAAACTTACATGTGTATAACTGTAAGTTTTTTCTCTGTCACTTTGTCAAGGACCAGAAGAACATCTCTTTGAAATACAATGGGCAAGAATAATAGTGCCCCTAACTCACAGTCCCCCTGGTGGGTTGCACCCATCTTTGCAGACACCATCTTTCATGGTTTCCTATCCTAAATATGT
Source organism: Perodicticus potto (assembly GCA_963574655.1). NCBI lineage: Eukaryota > Metazoa > Chordata > Mammalia > Primates > Lorisidae > Perodicticus > Perodicticus potto. Next base: position 32,723 of record CAUYRH010037915.1, on the reverse strand, counting down.
GAGATATTGATTTTTCCTGTGCAAAAAGCTGATTGATTAGCAAATGCAGATGGCCACCTGAATTACTGGGTACACCTAGCATGAACTATGTGAAGCTAATGGTGCTGCCAAGTGCTTTTAATTAAACACTCTTATTGTTCATACTCAGAGTATGTATGTAATGGGCTGCATCTGCTTGGCTATGTAAAAGGGAGAGATTTCTTTCTGCCTACCCAGTCCCTCATCATTACATTCTGGTTTACTGAATATTAAATAAAATAACAGTTTTCTTTCTCTTCTTAAGGAGGTACATAGACTTATGGTAGAGAAGTACAAAAAATATTCCACACAATGATAACCAAACATGAGCAGGAGCAGCTGTTCTTATATTGTATATAACTGACATTAAATCATCAACAGTAAAAAAAAAAAAAAGAAAAGGATGGTCATTATATAATGACAAAAGGATCACTTCAACAAGAAGGCATAACAATGTTGAATATATGTGCACCTAACACAGGAGCTCCCAGATTCCTATAACAAATTCTACTAGATATAAGGAAAGAAATTAATAGCAACATCATAAAAGCTGGTGAGGTCAACACTCCACTGACAGAACTAGACAGATCATTTAGATAGAAAGTCAAATCAACAAAGAAACACTAGATATAAAGGGGAGTCCATTTAAAGAACATTCTACTAAAAAAATGCAGAATATACATTCTTCTCATCAGTGCCTAGAATATATTCCAAGATAGACTATATATCATGCCACAAAAATAGTCTCAATAAATTAAAAAAAAATCAAAATCCATAGCATGTATCTTCTTAGACCATAGTAGAAATAAATTCAAAAAGGAACTCTCAAAACTATACACATACATAGGAATTAACCTCCTGCTGAATGATCTTTGAGTCAATGAGGAAATGAAGATAGAAATTAAAAATATTTGAAGTGAAAGATGAAAGTAACACAAGATTTCAAAATTTCTGAAATACTGGAAAAATCAGTGCTGAGAAGGAATTTCATAGCACCAAATGCTTAAATCAAAAAACGGAATGATCACAGATTAATGACCTAATGTCAAGAAACTAGAAAAATAAGAACCTAGTCAACTCAAAGCTAGTAGAAGAAATAATAGAGACCAAACCAGAACTGAACAAAATGGAAACCATAAAAATAATACAAAGTGTCAATGTAAGAAAAAGTTAGTGGTCATAAGGATAAACAAAATCAATGGACCATTATCTATATTAACCAGCTATCAAAGAGAAAGAGTTTACATGAGCTCAATCAATAATGAGAAAGAAGACATTACAACTGATTTCACAGAAATACAAATTATCATCTCAGACTACTATGAAAAAATCTAGGCACATAAACTAGAATATCTAATGAAAGTATATAAATCTTCTAGAAACGTATAATCACTCAAGCTTGAGTTGGAAAGAAATAGAAATCATGTATAGACCACTACTGGGTGGCAAGACTGAAACAGCAATAAAAATCCTCCCAAGAGAAAAAATCTAAGGACTAGATAGATTCACAGACAAATTCTAGGAGCTCTGCAAAAACTGACACCTGCTCTATTAAAAATGTTTTATAGCACTAAAAATCAATGAATTTTCTGTTACACATTATATGAAGCCACTTTTTACTCTGTTACCAAAACCGTAGAAGAGCACAACAAAAATGATAACTACAGACCAACATCTCTCATGAACATAGATGCAAAACTCCTCAACAAAATGTTATCATAACCCAAATAACAGCACATTAGCAAGATAGTTCACAATAAACAAGTATGTTCACCTCAGGGATGAAAGGAGGGCTTAATATACACAAATCAATAAATGTGAGTCAACATATAAAGAGAAATGAAGACAAAAATCATATGATCATATTAATAGGTGAGGAAAAGCATTCAGGAAAATGCAGCACCTCTTCATGATAAAAACTCTCAACAAACTAAGCGTAGGAGGAATGTACCTAAAAATAATAAAAAACACATATGGAAAACCTGGAGTTAACATCAGACTGGATAGGGAAAAGTTGAAAATGTTTCCTCTAGAACTGGAACAAGATAAGGTTGCCCACTGTCACCATTTCTATTTAACATAGTACTGGAAGTCCAAGCCAGAGCAATCTGGCAATAGAAAGAAATGAAAGGCATAAATTTCAGAAATGATTTTTGATTATATAATATTAAAGATACAAAAATATACATAATTCTATAAAATATTGAAGACTATCGAAAGAATTCATAAATTCAGTAAAGTCTTAGATTATAAAGTCAATGTATACTAATCAATAGCATTTCTTTACACTAATTACAATCAAGCTCAGAGTCAAATCAATAACTCAATGTCATTTACAATATTTGCAAAGAAAATAAAAATCCACAGGGATATACTTCACAAAGGAAATGTGAGCTGTCTACAAGGAGAGCTACAAAACAATGACAAAGAAATGGTAGATAACATAAACAAATGGAAAAACATCCCATTCTCATGGTTTGGGAAAAAATGTTAGAATATCTATACTGCTCAATATGATTTATAGATTCGACACAATTCCCGTAAAATATCATTATCATTATTCATAGATCTAGAAAGAAGCAATTCTGAAGTTCATATAGAATTAGAAAAGACCCCCAAGAGCTAAAAGCAATCCTAATTAAAAAGAAAAAGTCTGCAGCGTCACTTTACCTAAGTTCAAATTATCCCACAAGCCTACAGTAAACAATGCAGCAGGTTACTGGGACAAAGGTAGGCATACAGACCAATGAAACAGAATAGACAACCCAGAAGTAATGTTATAGAGCTATTGATACAATCAATTGATTTTTCACCAAAGGTAACAAAAACATGCATTGGTAAAATTACACCTTACTCCCACACTGAATAGACACACGCAGAAGAATGAAAGATGATCTATATCAGTCACCAAACACAAAAATTAACTCATGATGGATTGAAGAGTTAAATGTAAGACGTAAACCCAGAAGAACTCTGGAAGAAATCATAAGAAAATCTCTTTTAGACATCAGCCTTGGTAAAGAATTTATGACTAGATCTCCCAAAGCAAATACAACAAAAAATGTAAATAAAAAATGAGAATTATACTACAAAGCTTCTTCACAACAAAAAATAATCAACATAGCACATAGACAACCTATAGAATAGGAGAAAATATTCACAAACTATGTGCCAAATAAAGAATGAATATCCATAATCTAGAATGAACTGAAATAAATGAGCAAGGAAAACAAAGACCCCGCAAAAATGGACATAAGACATGAAGATATTTTTTCAAAAGAAGATAGACAAATGGACAACAAACATATAAATATGCTCAACATCACTAATCATCAGGGAAATGCAAATTAAAACCAAATTGAGCTATCAACTTACCTTGATGAGAATGGCCATTATAAAAAATTCAAATCAAACAATAGATGCTGGCATGAATGCAGATAGAACAAAATGATTACCCACTGTTGTTGGGAATGTAAAGTAGTACATCTGTGAAAAACAGTGTAGAGATTCTTTAAAGAACTAAATCGACTTACCATTCTATCCAGCCATCTTGCTGCTGAGTAACTACCCAAAGGTAAAGGAGGCACCCAAATGTTTATTGCAGCACAAGTCACTATTGGAAAGATATGGAATTACCCTAAGTGCCCGTAAAATGAAGAATGGAGAAAGAAAACGTGGTATAACATGGAATTACTACTCAGCCTGAAAAAGAAATGAAATAATGGCGTTTGCAACAACTTGGATAGAACTTGAGACCATTATCCTAAGTGAAGTATGTCTGTAATGGAAAACCAAACATTGCACATTCTCACTTATAAGTGGGAGCAAAAGCAGGAGGTATATTTGGTTATAAAGTGCTGTCATGGATGTTAAAATCTCAAAAGGGAGGAAGATGGAAGAGAGGTGAGGAATAAAAATTTATCTACTGGGTATGATGTACACTATTCTGGTGTTGGGGTCACTAAAAGTCCTGACATCAGCATTATAGAATTCATCCATGTAACAAAAAAATTCTTGCATTAAGTCTATTGAAATTTAAAAAAAAAAAGACAGAGAAAAAATTATCTCAACTTGCTCAGCAATTTATTCCCAAACCTAACACAGTGGGAAATATAGAGTGAACACTCTCTATATATTTGTGGAATAAATTAATTATTTCTTGAGGAAAAAAATTAGAAATATAAAACAATGTATACTGATGATATGACAGCCCTGTATTTCATAACCAGTGAAACCTTATTTTAAATTAGACAATAACAATTTGAATTTCCAGAATGTGAATTCCTGTACTGATTTACATTTTATTTTTTGATCAGAGGGTACTTAGAACTATCTTTCTAGACTATTCTGAATCTGATCACTATATGAAAAGAAAGAGTATTGGTTGGTTAAAAAAAAACAACAGAACTCATATCTACCACAAGATCTCCTTATCTACAAAGGTCATTTTATAGAAATATTTTGAGTTGGTCTTAAATCCTTTTTTTCATGTTTTCCAGGATAAATCCCTTCGAGTTTTTTCTATCCTTAATGAATGCAGATGGTTATCTCTGGTTTCACACAATTGTTTTCTATCTCCTCAGAGAGACACTGCCTAACATACCAAACATTCATTTGTATCAACCTCTTAACATACATGTAATTCACATTAAATGGAATTTTTTTTTTTTTTTGAGACAGAGTCTCAATTCAGTCATCCTAGGGTTGAGTGTGGTGGCATCATAGTTCACAGACCCTCAAACTCTTGGGTTCAAGTGATTCTCTTGCCTCAGCCTCCCTAGTAGCTGGGACTACAGGAGCCCTGAATTTTTATTAAATTTAAGTTTTGATTTTGCAAATCTGGATAGGTCCCAATTTTCTGTGTTTCTCATAAAATTTCAAGTGATGTCAGTGCTTCATGGCCATGGATCATATTTTGAGTAGCAGGCTTTAAATTATTGTATCTTTTCTGCTCAACTCTAACACATTTCTCATATTTATTTCCCAGTATTCTAGCAGGTTCTTCATAAACTTCCCCCTTACTGAATTCTCTTTTGTCCAGCCTCCTCAGTCTGCCTGATAATTCTCATATTTTCTATGAAGCCTCATTCATTTTTTTCTTTAAGCTCACATTTCATCTTCTTGTAGTAGGACTCTTCTTAAAAAACTGGGGGATTTCCTAACCATTACCCATCTAAACAGTCAGTCATATGCGTATCTATGTGTACCTAGAATGCTGTCCATCATTTTTATCATCATGTTTTGTAGTAATTTCTTGTCTAGGCATGTTGGAATGAATTTCTGTGTTTCCCAAATTTATCAAAGTATTCTAAGATAAGCCAGGATAACATAAATATTTACCAAATAAAAAAAGAAAAGGTAGAGAGAAAATAGAAAAGGCATTATATAAATTTAAAAAGATGGATCTTGTTACATTCAAAGTGGACTATACAAATACTCAATTACAGTTTTACCTAAAATGTCTAAGGCTATTTTTTTACTCTGAGTTGTCTATGTATTATGTCATAATAATCTTCATAGTTAAGTTTTACCCTGATTCTACAATTCAACTCTTTTTCTATTAGCTAGGGAAAATTTCCAAGCTCTCTTACAGAATAGACATAGATGAATTAAAGACACCGGAGGACTGTAATAATAAAGAATAGTAACAAGCTTGCACAGGAATAGTAATAGGCTTGCCCCAAATCAACTCTGCATTTTAATAAGGGCCTCCTTATATCCCTATCTGATGTGAATCAAAGTTGATGGTGACAGCCAATCATTTTATGATTGTTGTTCATCTTTCACAATGTCAATATTCTTCCTGTTTTAGGAAATGAAAGGAAATGCCTCTTGGGAAGTTGTGAAGGAATTCACCCAGTGATATAGGTTAAAATGGAGAAAATAGAAGGAATGTACTATTTCCATATGTCTAAAAATAACCACAAATCATTGCCAGGCTAAACTGCACAGTTACCGCCTATGCATCTAAATAATGTCAGTTTAGTTTGCAATCATAACATTTCCTCTTATCTCCCCAAAAGATTTTGTTGGCTGGCATCTTATATTATTAAAAGTGACATTTTCAAAATCAGGTTAAGACTGCAGAATGGAGCACATTATGGTAAACTTACACTGCTCTTTCCAGAACCATTTGCCTCTTGCCCTGGTGTTAAAAACACCTTGTCAAACTCTGTTCTTTATAAATAAGAAAGAATGTTGAGCAAAATCACCTGCAGAGTGTAATAAATAAGACAATCTTTAAAAGCACACAAACATCCAGTAGGCTTTGTTTCTCAGGTCTGCTGTAGGGAAGCTATTAGCTGGCAAAGAAGTAGATGGAGACTTAAAACAGATGCCGCTGAGCACTAGGTGCTTAGATACCTTGACTTGATGTCAATTTACTGTTCTTTCAAATTATTCTGCCATTTACAACAAAACATACAGGATTGAACAACAATGACTTAGCCATAACCTTAACTGCATTCTTACAGAGTAAATGACACCAAAATCTACACAACAACAACAACAAATTCTGTCTTGGTAAGAATAAAATATGCTTTTTTACAAAGCAAATAATGTCAATGTTTGGTTTGTCAATGGTTTAAAATCATTAAATTATTTCTCACTAAGCAGTAGGATGGAGGATTGGAGCAAGAGCTCACCTTTTAATAATTTTGTTAAGTATTTTGTAATGTAGAATTCATGCAACAAAAAATAAAATATACCATTTAATTAATTTCCTGTGTGTCTACTTAATTTTGAAAATCTCACAATTCATAAAAAGGTTGTATTGAATTTTTTACCCTATTTTCTGTTCGCATGAAAGGACAGAGAATGAAGTTTAGCACAAGACATATTTAAGTCATGGCATTGCCCACTTATGCTTGGGAAACTCAGTTTTCATCTCTGGTTCTTATTTTACTCATCTCTGAAGTAATGAGTAAAATATTTGGGTTTCTTTGGGTTATAAAAAGCTAATTAATGTAAAATTCCTAGTTAAATGTTTATTTCATGAGTGTTCTATAAATGGCAGTTTGTGTTATTGCTATTTTACTACTAAATTAATATCCTTTCATGGTTATTGTTATAAATATGCAAGAATTCTTCAACGCCTTTCAGAAAATATAATAAAGATCAATGAGCTTACATCCCAATACATTAACTCTTCACAGTCAGAACAGAACAATAATTTTAAAAAATGTTCAAATTCTAGGATCTCTACTTGCTACTTCAATTTTATAGTCTACATTTTTTCCAGCTACATGCATTTACACATATGTAATTATTTCATATCTTTTTTACATGAAGTTAATTTGAAATAAACGCAGGCAAAGAATTTAGCAGAGAATATGAAATATATTTCTTTTGCTTCTTTCTCCGTAGGTAATTTCTATGTAGCCTTTATTTCAAAACTGGGAATAATAGGTATTTTTTCCCCAGCATTTTTTTTACAGTACATTGTCCTTCCAGGCAGGCAAAAGACACGGATTAGGCCTCCTCAGGTAAAGTGATCCCTAACTTTTAGATGAAGAAATTCAAAATCTCCACACATGTGGCAAGTTGAACTCTGGATTACAGCAATGGGAATTACACACCCGAGGATGATTGAATGGATTTCATGTTTGTCCGGGGACTCTGGGGACAGGAGACATGTGAAATAACTTCTGATGTGAGGACTGAGGTGTTAATCTGACATATCCTTCTGTGCAGTTGACACAATCCTAGGCACTCGAGAAGTGTCTCATAAAACGCCAGCTCCTTGATTCGTTAGAACCATTTGTACAGCATCTCATTCTTGGACCATCTTCAGACTCAAAGATTATCCCTGCTTTCCCTTTCCCTCTGGAAATTTTTGGATTATTACAGAATGTTAGCTTTAATGTTAGCTAGAATTCATTTACTCTTCTCCACAAAAGCCTTTTGCTAACCTTTCCTCTTTCATCTGCCTGATATATAATCAGGCAAAATTTAACATATTAATTTAGAGTCTAATTATAGCTAATGCACAACCAGTATACTGATGGCACTAAATGTTTACATATCTGGTGTTGGCATTACTAGATATTAAAATGTTGACATTCCTATATATCAAGATATCAAACGCTTCCACATTTGTTCCTATGCTTGTATAGCCCTTGCTCATTTCATATGCCTGAGTCTTCTGCTGTAGAATTTCACCTTGAACTTTCCCCTTTCTTTAGTATTCCCATGATCCAGAGACCAAACGCTCAATTCATGGCACAGTAGAGGCTCTCTGGTATTTTATGCCAATGAAAGGACAAATATCGGTGATTGGCTATTTCATGCCCTGTAGGTGGTATCATTTTTGCTTTTAAGAAGGATGAAAATGAGATGTGGAAAGGTTACCTTAGATACAGAACTTTGCTTCCCTGTTAGCCATACGTGGGCATGAGACATACAGGGTTAACCCATACGTGTTAGCCCTGTATGCCTCATGCCCACGCTGCAGCACTTCCTGTCTGGCCCGAAGGGTTCGATTTGCTATAATTAAATATGACATTTTTATCATCAGTTTTGTGACTAACTTCACAATAAAAGCATGGAATATATAAAAACGTTCAACATTATTTTAAGTTTTAAAATACTTTCATGAATTTGCTAGTTAGCTTAGGAGCCAATGGGAAAAGCTTTAGTACAACAAACAAAATCATTGATATTAGAAATAATTTTTTGCATGATAAAAAGTGAAAGAAAAGACACCAATATCTTTTAGTAAAGGAGTCATTGCAAGAGTTTAATGTTATTTTCTAAAGAACTCTGTTCTCCAGATGGATATATAGTTCAGAAAGGGGCAATCACTTAAAAACAAAACAAAGCAAAACAAAAATCTCAATAGATATTTATAAGACTACCTAAAATTTTTTGAAATATTTTTGAAAGACTTAATAAACAGTTTGGGCTAAACATGCATTATTGGATAAGAACCTTCATATAGATTTACTTGGTGTGTGTTTTAAAACACTTTGGTAAGCATTGCCCTAGAGGTAACATAGAAACAAATTTGCTATCCATGCAAGGATGATTCCACTCAGAGTAGGAGTGGCCTACACTCTTTTCCTGAAGAAGATGGGAATGTAGTTGAGCATAGATTATGCTGCACTACCTTTTAGAATACGGATATATATATATATATGTGTGTGTGTGTGTGTGTGTGTGTGTGTGTGTATACAGGTATGTGTACATTATTAGATATATCAACATCTAATAACATATCAATGAAGATATGTTTTCTAACAATAAGAATTTGAATATGCTTTGCTGCATATATTTTATTGCTTCTTCTTTACTCATGCTATGATCCGAATGTTTGTATCCCCTTCAAAATTCAAATGTTTAAACCTAACCCCCAGTCTAATGGTTTTAAGAGATAAGGTCTTTACGAGATAGTTACGCTGTCAAGAATGGATTTGTACTTTTATAAAAAGGGCCCAAGGGAGCTTTTTGCTCTTTCCACCACATGAAGATACACAAAGAAAGTGTCATCTGTGAGGAAAGGGCCCTCACCAGTCGTCAAATGTGCCAGTACTTTTATCACAGAATTCCCAGGCTACAGAATGGTAAGAAATAAATATTTATTGTTGATAAGGCACCTACTATCTGGTATTTTTGTCATAATAACCCAGAAGAGCTAGAACAATTCGTAACCCATTAATGAATTTAATAACCCTGTTGCTCCACACATCTGTCCATCCTTGTCAAGTCGTTTCATACCATGTTCCTCCTTTCTGTGTGTTCCCCATCCAAGATCCCAAAACTAAGATTGCCACACCCTCCTGACTTCCCCCATCCTTTTGTCCCCTCATTCAAACCCCTTCATTGATTCTAAAAACTCGAACCTTTGAGTCTTGATTAGTTGATGTGTGACTACAGTGACACCAGTAATTTCAGCTATTTAATAACTGTTAAATCAGTGTCTTGCTGATTCTCTCAGCTCATTCACCTGTTTTCCACATTCACCTCGCCACTTATATCAGTTTGGCAAACACTGAAAATTGTACATTTTCTACTGGGAAAACTTGTTTGAACCTTGGAAAAATATTATGCCTAGCAAGTCTTTGGCCTAGACAGAAAGTAGAGACGGAGTCCAAGAGCCCTCAAATGTCAGATGCTTGGCTCTATCTTGGATAATTCTGGGGCCTGAACTGAGGATTTGAGTCCTACCCACTTCTCGCCCTGACCACACGATGTGACTGGAAATAGTGTGTTTAATGAAATAAGTTAGAGTGAGGGCATATTATCAGGCCCTAGTCTAATATAGTTTGTAGCTTTTTAGAAGAAAAGATTAGGACACAGACCCGTTCACAGGGAAGACAATGTCAGTTCAGCCTGCCACAACAGAACCCACAGACCGGGTGGCTCAAACAACTGAACGGTACTTTCTCATTGTTTGGAAGGCAACGGGTCCACGATCAAGGTGCCGTTAGTGTCGGTTTCTGGGGAGGCCCCTCTTTTCGTAGACCATCATTTTCTCACTGTCCTCCCCTGGCTCCTTCTCCTCATGTATGCTTGGAGAGAGCTCCTCTTCCATTCTTATCAGAACACCATTCTTATCAGATTTGAGCTTTATCTTTATGACTTCATAAACCTTAATTACCTCCCTAATACCCTGTCTCGAAATACTCACATTGATGTGTAGGGCTTCAACGCATCAATTTAGGGAGACATAATTGAGTCTATGACATTATGTGGCTACACAGGGAAGGATCCATCCGTGACTCACGGAAGAAGAAATCAACTTTAATGCCATTTTAATCTTGGACTTCTACTCTATAGAATTGCAAAAAATATATAAATTGCTGGGACTTTTTCAGTTATGTTAATACATTATTTTAAAATTTTGCATAGCTTATTATATTTTGATATTATAAAATTCTCACTGGCTGGGAAGACGTTTCCCTTCCTAGGTTAGTCATTTCGTAAAGACAGCGAAGGTCATGCCATCATATACAAACAAATCAATCCCAAATGTATTCCCTCAATTACACTGTTTGTCCAAATCTCACACACAATTCCCATATTTCTTCTGCCCTAAATTATTCCAGAAAACAATGCCAGACAAATAGAGACCACTGTTACAGTCCAAAGTTCCCATTTGGGGGCCTCTTTATCGCCCAGCTGAGGCCCTCCCCAGGCATCAATGCCAAAGGCAACAAGGGCAGGAGGCGCCATGAAGACTCTTGTCTCACCTGTGACCAACCTACCTCCTCTCTTTCTCTGGTCCCCAGCATCAGTAAACTGGCAGGAGCTCTTTGTTCAGAGATTCCTTGAGATTAAGATGATTTTCCCTGTCTAGACTGAGACCTCTGACTTTCACCTGATGAAGTACTGTAGTGAAAATTGGCACACTTGGGGAGGATTTTTCTGTTTATCCTCTTGCTTATACTATTACAAGAAGCAGTTAAAGCCTTGGCTGTTGCCTTAATTTGGTTTTATTATCTTAATCAACTGATAATTTGTCACGATTTGACAATTGCCATGGTTAGACAATTTCCTGATACCTGAATGCTTAGTTTTTTCCAGCTCACCTCATCTCTTGAGAATAAGAAGGCAGTGTGTACCTCAAATTTAGTCCTACTTTCCATCCCCGGTACAAATAGAGTTGCAGTTTGGAAAAAAACATGGAAGGTAATCATCTAAACTTTCTATTCATGAAGTTGCTTACTTTATTCTGAAATAGTTGCCTTAAAAATTATGAGTGAATTTAGTTGGTATATCTGGTTGGAAGTAATATATGCACCTCTAGCTAATAATCTAGCATTTTATTATATTTGCTAAGGCTTTATAAGAAGCTAACAAAACATTCAGGAAAGCTAATTTAGTAGTAACTTTCCAAAGCCACCATTCAAGATTTTATTGTAGGACAGATCAGATGAGGAAATGTCCTTGCTACTACCAAACACTAGATTCAAAGAATTGGCACCACTGTCTCCCCTGCTCCAAGAATCTTGTCTTATTATTATTATTATTATTATTTTTTGTTTTTGAGACAGAGCCTCAAGCTGTCACCCTGGGTAGAGTGCCGTGGCATCACAGCTCACAGCAACCTCCAATTCCTGGGCTCAAGCGAGTCTCCTGCCTCCGCCTCACAAGTAGCTGAGACTACAGGCGCTCACCACAATGCCCGGACATTAATTGGTTGCAGCCATCATTGTTGTTTGGTGGGCCTGGGCTGGATTCGAACCGCCAGCTCAGTTGTACGTGGCTGGTGCCCTAGCCTGTTGAGCCACAGGCGCCTAGCCTTGTCTTATAATTATTATCATCACTATATTCACCAGCCAGGGAGAGAAAGAGAGAGAGAGACAGGAGCTTTCAGTACTTTTCTGCTTTTGTCATGAGCTTTTCAGGTCAAAGTTAAAAGGGAACGTGTTTGATGGGTGGAATCTAAGACACACTGGGCATTTTTAGCACTCAGAAGCCATGCAATGGTGTGGCTAAGACCACAGAGTCTGATGCTGTTCTTTCCATCTACCACACTAAAAAGCTGTGTGACCTTCTGCAGGTTTCTTAACCTCTCTGTATACCTCGGAGTTATCATCTGTCAAACTGGAATATAGTAGTAATGTCACAGAACTCTTTTGTTTGTTTGTTTGTTTGTTTAGAGGCAGAGTCTCACTTTGTTGCCCTAGGTAGAGTGTTATGGTGTCACAGCTCATAGCAACCACCAACTCCTGAACTTAGGCAATTCACTTGTCTCAGCCTCCCGAGTAGCTGGGATCACAGGCACCCGCCACAACACCCGGCTATTTTTTTGTTGTTGCAGTTTGGCCGGGGCTCGGTTTGAACCCGCCACCCTCAATATGTGGCTCTGGGGCCCTACTCACTGAGCCATAGGTGCCACCCACTTCATAGAATTCTTTTAAGGAATAGTGTTGAATAAATAAAACACAACAACATATAAAACACTGCAAGCATTATTTTCAATCCTTAATTTGTACTTGCAAGAAAGATGAGGAGAAGTGGCGATCAGAAGCATTGTTTAACCCTAGGGAGGAAGAGTGGGATTTCAAAATAAACAAAACACAAAAAATAAGAAGCTCTCCATGCTCAAAGAAATGGCATTTTGCTTCCAGGTACCTGAAATAAAACCTTTTCCATAAGAAGCTAGGAAATAGCTCCTTCCTAGTCTTTAATATAGCACATATATTTGAGTTCATATAGAACATTTTGTGATTTTCTACATAGTCCAGATGTAATCACTAGGGGGGAAATCACTTGGGCTCTGTGGATACTAAAGATGAGACAGATAAGTGGAGGTCTCTTGAATGATCGCATCTCACAATCCAATGTGTGCAATCTTCTGTGTTAATGGTCAAAAATCTATCCTTGATCAGCCAGGGAAATGTATCGAGACCATATGATTCTGGAATGGAGTAAGGTATTGCAAAGAAATGGATCTGGGGAAAGGTGTTAAAACCAAAATCAACCCAGGGAATCCACAATCACAGAGCAGGAAAATCTACCCCCAGTAGTGCTTCAGAGCCACCACTCTGTTTCTGTCTCTGGGTTGATGAATGCCCTTCACTCTTCACTTCTGTCAGAACTTTGGGGAATAGAGAAAAATGGTCTGCTTCTTGGGTCCTGGGGTGGAACACTGTTTCATACTCATAAATGAAGTCATACACTGTAGAAACTACTGTATTATATTTCTTTTATTTAAATTCACTGGGAAAATAGACAAGCAGAGAATGGGACTTTCCTATGCACGTGTCTTAGTCTATCTGGGCAGCTACAATAAAATACCACGGATCGAGTGGCTTGTAAACAACAGATACTTATTTCTCATGGTTTTAAAGACTGGGAAGTCTAACTTAGGGCACCAGAAGATTTGGTGTCTGGTAGCAGCCTATTTTCTGGTTCCGAGGCTTCACATGCTAAAGAGTAGAGGAATTTCTTTCAGGTATCTTTTATAGAGCACTAAACTCTCTCATGAGGGCTTCACCCACTTGACCTGATCACCCCCTCAATGGGGGTCCACTTCCTAATAATATCATGTTGGGGGTAAGGATTTCAACATATGAATCAGAGAGGGGAGATAAACTTTCAAATTATAGTGATGTGTATAGTAAAAGTTAAGGAAAATATTAGATAAAATAGCTCACAATGTTATTTAAGAGATAATGATGTAAAATTTGTTAGTATTGTTATTTTAGTCAACAACACTGAGATGTGCTAATTATGTATGCATGATTGAATATATTCATATTTTTAGTGATAATGTGAACTTTTGTCTGTAAACTTGGCACAGAAATTGCTCCCAGTCAGCCATAATTTCTTAAACATATGCTGACCCTGTAAAGCTCAGCAAGATAAAATAAACAATAATATGTTGATACTGGTAAATTTCCTCTGGATTTTCTCAGGGAACTCCAAAATTGGATGGAGAGACATTTAACAAAATTTGAGCATGCGAAAAGCATGATGAAACTTTAAGGGCACAAACATTTGTATACTGTATTTGAAATGTCATTCAATGCAAATTATAATGCAAATATCAACAGAGAGTAACAGTGAAATGCCTTCAAATGAAAGTTAACTCTGTTGTGTCTTTCACAAGTATTGCAATATTCTTGATAAGTTACTACAAAAAGAATACTGCTGGAAATTTTATTCAGAATAAATTTCAACTCATATTACCTGATAATAAACTGTCCAATATAAGAATATATGTTTGTGTGAGTGTGTATATATGAGTGTATGTGTTTATAATTATAGATGCAAAATAAAATATATTTATGCATTTCTATAAAGAAGGAAAATTATGCTTAAAAGGAATTAAAAATAAAGAAGCAGATAAAAGATGATAATGAAAATGAGAAACATTGTAAGGCATGTTGAGTTCCACAAAAATTTGCATAATTTATTTTTCATCCTATGTGGACAATTCTGTACAACTCAATTGCAAAAGTAATTTAAAGTCAGTAGTAAATTTAGAAAATAGAGAAGATTAAAAAAATCTATGACTTGACAACAAAAGCAATAGCTTTGTGCTTTTGTTGTTTTAAATTCAATTATCTTTGTGTTAGCTCTTTCTGTATACTTCTACATAATGCTTTATCTGGATTTGTCTTCTAAAATTCTACAAAACTGTTACATGTTTTCTGTGGATTAAAAACACATAATTTCACCCCACACACAAAATTTTATTGTTATACTATAATTTTCTTTGACATAATCGTATTGCTAAATATCTTTTTATGTATATCTTTCTTATATTTATATTTTTGGCAGGGTGTGAATATAATTAGTATGATGGATATTTACTTATAGTTTGAAATTTATCTTATTAAAAGATAACTTTAAGAAATCTGAGACTACTGGTGGTGATGGAAATAGCTTTTAACTCTAGTTGAAAAATATGGGGCAGTATATAAATAAGAATGTAATTCCCACTTTAACAAAAAATAAAACAAAGAGATAAAAATTGGTAAGAGCCCAATGACAGTTAATATTGAATGTTCCGGGAAAGGTGGATTGGAGAACTCTTTTTAGTGCAGTAGATCTGAGAGCTGACATTTCCTCTGTTCCATTCAAATCACAATGGCCTCATCCAGCTGTAGCACAAACCATGGAAAAGAGAGAAGACTCTGCCTTAGTCTCACACAAAGACACATCTCTCTCAATCAGGTTAGTTTAATACATAGAAATAAGAAGGAAAACAGAGATGGTACACCCAGAACAGATACTTTAATACAATCTGACTTTATAGTAAAATATAGCCTGATGAAACTTGCCTCTTTTCCTCCCTCATGGGTAAATAACCAAGCGATATGCTGGAAAAAATGGAATGACTTTTTAGGTCTCTGTCTTTAATGAACAAATCTGATGTGTACGATACTTGGAAAGGATCTATTTGCCTCACTTATTCATGATATTTTTAGCAAAATAGTGTATCTGCTGCTACAATTACAGATCACATATTTTTTTCAATGTCTCCTAAGTGTAACTAGTAATTTATTCCTTCTTTCTTTGTGTTTTAAAAATTATTGGTAAATACAAATCATATTTGCTCATGTTATTATAGCTATTTCCATTTAGTGAATTAGCATCGCAGTAATTGGTCTATTTACCTATAAGGGCTTAGTGGGGTTTTGTTTGTTTGTTTATTTTCTCTATTTGTAAGTATTCTTTGGAAAGATAATAATTTTCTTTTCTTGATAATATTTATTAGTAATAAATTTGGCTCGAATATGTTTGCTAACATTTGCCTTTCCATGTGAAAATTTATATCTTCCAGAAGAAATGGCTTCTTTGGCGAGTCTAAAGTGAAAAGCTGTAACAGATTGTCACAGGGAAATGTCTTAGTTTGATTTCATTTCTGGAATAACAAACCTTTCAATTGAGGCATTTTTAACCTTGGGGATATATGAAGTCTTTACAAAGTGCATGTGTTAGCAACAATAAATTTTAGAGAATTCATTTATTCATTTCCAGAATTGATTTGTTTTGAGAATGTACCTATGATCAAGCCAAAGTATATTTAGATTCAATATTATAATCTATTTTCTCCATAGTCACCCTTTTATTACATTACAAAAAATGATACATACTCTTCACCTAAAATGTTTAAAAGGGATAATTTCTTAGTAGAAAATATTTATGAATGCTCAAAACAGAGACAATCCAAAAGATTTGCATCCAAAGAAAATTAATTTAATAAGGCAATATTCCATTTCACCAAGGGAAAAACAAAAAAGGAACAAAAACCCTTTTTTAAAATCAATTTTGTATTATGGTTTTAATGTGTTTTCCAAAAATATGGGTACTTTTGATTAGTTTTTTACTACTAATCACTGTAAGAATGATTAATTCCAGAATAAATGTTTTGTATTTCTAGGCACCACAATAAATTGTTTTTAAATAATAAAAAAGCAAATTTCTATTCATAAGTTTTTGAGGAGACTATGGTAGCATGATTAGAAAACCATCTACTAAAATATATTGCATTAGAGTGAAATATTGTAGGAAAGATAATGCAAATACAAGTTAAGTGAAGAAAGAAAATGAAAACACTCTGTTTAAAAGGAATACATGCATGCAACTTTAAGTCATATTACATAAAGTATTATTACATAGAATACATCTAAAATAGTGATACAAAGTTTTTAAAGTGACTTTTCTTAGTTTGTGGGAAATTATATCTTCATTTCAGTCAAAAAAATCTAGAGGGAATTCCAAAAATGTGTGAGGAGTGCTGTCTGGATTAAACCATCAATAAAATTAATTCATGAGTGGCTCCTGTGGCTCAGTGAATAGGGAGCCAGCCCCATATACCGAGGGTGGAGAGTTCAAACCCAGCCCTGGACAAACTGCAACCAAAAAATAGCCAGGCGTTGTGGCGGGCACCTGTAGTCCCAGCTACTTGGGAGGCTGAGGCAAGAGAATCACCTAAGCCCAAGAGCTGGAGGTTGCTGTGAGCTGTGACGCTACAGCATCCTACTGAGGGCAACAGAGTGAGACTCTGTCTCCAAAAAATAAAATAAAAAATTAAATCAATTCATTTTGGTAATATTCATAAGCAACGTGAGTAATCCATAATTTGGGTGATCCTTATTTTTAATTTGCCAAAATAGATATTCCAGTAATAGTGAAAAGCAAATATGGCTATAACCAAGTCTTCTATGTTAATTATAAAGTGTAAGAATTCTTTAACAGCATTACCTAATGTATTCAGATGAAATATTAGTAACAATCCTACACACAAACACATACACACACATACACACCAAAATGCAAAAGACCAGGAAAATTACTGTTACAAAGTTCAAAAGATAATTCATGTTTCAAAAGCCCAAAATTTCTATTTTTTATAGAGAGCTACAATAAATATGCAATTATAAGTATAAATATAGAACATTTTAGTAAAAATACATAGATTCAGAATATTGCATAATATTAGTTGACAACTTAGTTGATAAAGGAACAGTAATTGACTCAAATTTGAAAATGTTCTGTTGTGAAAAATAGTTACAAAACATTATTGCCAGGTATATTGGCTCATACCTGTAATCCTAGCACTTAGGGAGACTGAGTCAGGTGGATTGCCTGAGCTCACATGTTCAAGATGAGCCTGAGTAAGTGAGAGACCACCCTCTCTAAAAAAAGGAAAAAAAAAAAAACAAAACTGGGAGTTGTGGCAGCTGTCGATAGTCCCATCTACTTAGGATGATGAAATAAGAGAATCTCTTGAGCCCAGGAGTTTGAAGTTGCTGTGAGCTATGATGCCACAGCGTCCTACTGACGGCTACAAAATGAGACTGTCTCAAAAAAGAAAAAGAACAGCATTGCATGCTACAAAGAAATCTCAAGAAAAGAAGAGTCCATAAATACAGTAAACTTTATTGTGGTCTTATTTTAAAGAATGGTTATAACCACCCCAACCTCTAGGAACCACCATTCGAATCAGTTAGCAGCCATCAAAATTGAGGCAAGAAACTGCACCAGGAAAAAGATTACTATTCACTAAAGGCTCAGATGATTGTCAGCATGTTTTAGCAATAAATTGTTTTTTAAATTAAGGTGGGTGTATTGTTGTTTTGCCATTGCACACCTAATAGCCTACAGTCTACTAAAGTAGACATAACTTTCGTATGCACTGGGAAACCCCAAAATTTGTGTGACATGTTTTTTAGGGTATTTGCTTCGTTTTGGTAGTCTAGAACTAAATCCACAATATCTCCATAATATACCATATTTTCCTCATTTTATCTTCATCAAAGAGGAAGCCCAGGTGGCTTGAGGGGAAATCAGACAACTTGAAAATGCCAAAGAGATAATACATCATTCAAAGATAAGCATAAAATTTTTACTAAAATTAACATTGCGGTATTATGTAATGATCATGTTTAGCTAATTTACACAATAAAGAAAGGAAGGAAGAAAGGAGGATGAAAAAGAAGAAGGAGAGATGGCAAAAAAGCCAGAGTGGGAGGAAAGAGAAAAAGAAGGTGAGGGAGGGGTGATGGAGAGGAGGGCATTTGCTTGCTGCAGACTGAATGGTGTTCCCTTAAACGCATATGCTGAAGTCTTAGCTCTCAGTGTCATTATATTGGGAGATGCGATGTTTGGGAGGTAATTTGTTTCAGATGGGATTAGCACACCTTATATCAAGACCCAGGAGAGCTTGAGATGTGTGAATTCTCTCAAGCTCTCTCCCTCTCTCTCCCCTATCTGAAGGCACAGTGAGAAGGTGGCTACCTACAACCAGGAAGACATACTTCACCAAAATCCAACCTTGTTGGCACCTGATCTCACACACTTACAGCCTCCAGAACTGTGAGAAATAAATTTTTATTATTTAAGCCACCCAGTTAAGTCACATGGTATTTTGTGATGGCATCCTGAACCGACTAAGATACCTCTCAAAGGGTGGTTTTAGTATCTAAAATATTAAGTGAATCTGCAGGCTTTGGATTTCAAAATTGACTTTCTTTATTTCTTAATGAATATAAGAATATTAACATGTAATAAAAATAGGCCCCCAAATATCCATTCAAACCTCATTTTAAGGTGCTTAATGGAGAAATATTATAATGAATTTCGATGATAGTGGAGTAATTAAAGGCATAAGAAAAATGCACCGTATTTGCAGATACAATTGAAGTGGGGAATCAATATAGACAAAAGGAACTCTTTATAGTGCCTGCAAATAAATGTGTCTCGTGTGAAAATATTTACTTCTTCTCACCACTCATAATCATGGTAGAACCGAATATCTTTGCCTAAATATATGAAAGGGAAACAAAATAAATAAAATTAAGGATATTGTATCTAAAGGAAAAACAAAATTTTCATTATGCTCAGGTCATTTATTAATTCTGCATATAAAAAAATAAAAGTATTCTATAAAGCATTCTATAATAGACATACTCTTCTTTGACAATGTGAATGTTACCTTCTTGGCATTATTATTATTAATATTGCTTAATATTTTGATGCAGTAATTGTATGTTTTCTTTTCTGAATGTACTTATCTTTGTTCATTCTTTACATGGTTTTTATTTCTAGTCCTTGTCTTAAACATTGTTATTGTTATTAGATTTTAAGCCTTTTAAATTCTGTGAAGGTAAAAAGTGGAAACCTAATTAACACATGTATATGTAAAAATAAAAAAATAAAAAATAAAAGTAGCCTATAGATTAACTTTAGCAAAATTGCTAAAGGACAGAATGACACGATGATGAAATTCATATTCTCACCAAGTGCATAAGTAATACACTAAAATTAACTATGTGCCACTGAAGTATTTATTACCTTTTTTCATGTTAAAATTTGAGTACATTCTCCATGATTCAAAAATGATTCTCCTTTAGATTAAGCATACCTATGAGTTTGTCATCTAGATTTGTTTATATGCACTATAACCTGGGAAAAATATTCATAATTTGTATGTATAACTAAGTTATTTATAGCAATACTATTCATGACACATTATAACAAATTTAAACTTAGAAACTAAAGTGTCCAGCAGCAAGAGAATGAACAAAGTAAATGTAGTGTATTTATAAGAAGAGAACCATAAAATCAATGAAGTGCAGCTCCATGTAACCGCCTGCATGATTCTGCAATATATATTGTTCCACAAAAGAAGTCAGATAGAAAATAATATGTCCTGCAGTGTTATAGTTCTGTGAAGCTTAAAAACTTGAAAAAAAAATTGTTCATTGGATTTCTCAAGAGAAGCAGTGACTGATTCTCATACTTTGAGGGCAGAACACATTAATTCTGATACCTAAATAAGAACATGTGATCCAAAAGAATGATCAGGAAAATTCTTAGATGCTAGTTATGTTTTATGGGCTTTTTGAAGACGCGTTGTATTTCAAAAGAAAAATAAGTTTTGAAAAGCTGAAGACAGAATATGTCATAAGCTATATTCAAATTTTGTTGGCACAAATAAAATTCAGTGAGTGTGGTAGAATGCTGTAAAAATGATCTCCAGCTAAACATACCTCCCAGTAATTCATGCCTCTGTGTATACCCTGTAGTATATTTTGACCAATGAATGGTGTATCCATCAATGTTAAAGAAAGAATCACTTGTACACTGGGTCTTAGCCTCTAGGAATGTTGCCACCTCTGTGTAAGAAATCTAAGCTGATCTGCTGGACAGCCTACAGAGATAAGTGCCAAGGAGCCCCAGTCAACACACTAGCTCACTGCCAGGGCTGAAAAAGAGGTGATCACAGCCCCTCAAGCCCCAGTTAACTTGCCAGATGAGAACAATCGTATGAATTGGAAGCCCTGCAGCCAACATCGTAGGGACATGAGCAAAATAAATCAACGTGTAATCAACTAAGTTTTGGAATGGTTGATTATACAGCAATAGATAATTAATTCCCCACGCAATTATAATAGTTTTCAATACTTTATTATCATTTGAGTAAAAATTTACTTACAAACGAATATTAAATTCAAACATTTTTAAAAATAAATTTTATGTACACCAGAAAAAGGTCAGAATAATTATGAGCAGTAGTCCTCAAACTTTGCTGTCAATTTAAATCATCTAGGGAAATTTTAAAGTTAGGAATACTTCTTCTCATCTCTAGAGATTCTAATTTAAATGTCTCAGCGAGAGGGTGGTGGTGTAGTTATTCATCTCTCTACCTTTTGTGTGTTTTTTTATCTTGCTATATAATCTATGTTGCTATATAATCTATTTAACTCCAGAGGAAATTCAAATATAAAGCAGAACATTGAGATACCAATGCTTAAGGGAAATCATTTATTCTAACATACAAAAAATAAAACATTGTTTCAATGAAATATATATAACCACAAGCAACGGACAACAGAGAGGTTACGCAAATTAAAATATCAAATCTAATAATCCTGAAAATGTTCTGGAATTCTATTTGCAACTTTCATTTACCTGGAATTGTTTGTATGACTCGTCTTTCCTCAAAAGGAGCATAGGTGAAACAATTTGGACCAGCATTTTAATCCCAAATAACAAAATGGCTTTTGTATCTTCTAAGCACTGGAAGGAAGGCAGAGCGTTCTAGTCAAGAGATTGGTCATAAAGGTGATTGCTATGGAGGCACTGTGACAATGGCAACATGCAAGAACTAAAAAGTTGAATGAGGGAAGAAAACTTTAGAAAGAACTTGGCACAAGTCAGGGGGCTGGCGTAGAAAAACACGTTTTTAAAAGCAACATTGGTTAAACAGTCAATACGGCCAAAAGTCAGAAACTGGATATAATGTGCATAACAATGAAATAAAAACAAGAAGGACAGCACAGGATAAATATCTGAAGCAAAGCGAGGATGACCACCACTCACTTGTTTGTCATGAGATTCATTTGTATTAGCCAGAAACAGGTAGTGTAGCTGCATCACGAGAGTCCTTGCTAACCAGGCTGCTCTATGTGAATGGGCAACACTGCTAGAACCCGGGGCCTTGGGAGGTGTGCAGAGTCCGGGGAACTATCTAAAACTCTTGGGCCAGGATCTGCATTTTCCAAGTTCTATAGGCAATTCATATTTGCATTACATCTGACAAGTAATATTTTAGATAATATATTAATTTTCTACTGCAGCTATAAAACATTTGCAAACTTAACAGCTTAAAAGCAAGAAAAAAATTATTATCTTTAGAAATCAGACATGGGTGTCACTAGGGTCAAATCAGTGTTAACAGGGCTGTGGGGTTTTGTTAATTTTTTTGTTTGTTTTCTAGAAACTCCAGGGGAAAATTAGTTTCTTAGCCTGTGAGATCTTCAGATGTCACCCTCATGCCATGCCTTGGCTCACGGCCCCTTCTTCCACGTTCACGGCCAGATGTGTTGCTTCTTCATAATTATAAACTAGAGGTTTAGGGTCATCATTAGGGCTTAAAAATGTCCTTCAGATATTGAGTTGGCTGCATGGTTTTTATGGTTATTATTTTATTTGTTGGTTAATTTTCTTTAGGCTCGCAGTGTGGGTAGACTGTGGTTAAGTCTTTTCGTGTTCTACTTCTGTAGGAAGAGGTGAGTTCAGGATTTGACCTGTGAATAAAATCCATTTTCCAATCTTCACCTATAAATTTGCTTTGTCTTTGAATACATTATGTAATCTGCATAAGTCATTAATACTTAAAATCAAACTCCTTATCAAGGAACAAGGCAACATATTTCCATAGAATTAAGGAGGGATTATTTTAGGACAATATATTACTATCCATACACACACATACATACATATATATGTAATTTTTCCCATACAGTTGAGAAGGGACTATTTAGGGATAATTATCAATCTATAGATAGATATAGGCATATATAATAATAAAATAAGGTATTATATTATACCTTAAGATGTTATATAATATCTGATTGCCTCCTTTTGAAAATCATCATTACCCAAATCCCCATTGGAGCAGACTTTTATTAGTGCATAAGACTTTAAAAAAAGCTTTAGTAAATTCCCAGTCAGTACTCCTAATTTGTCACATTTATTGCCAGGGTTATTGGGGGTAATTTAAATAGTAAGATCCTCTTTCTAATTCCAGACCTATGGTCAGAATCTTTAAGGTGTGTAGGTAATCTTTAACAAGCTCATTGGGAAATTATATTATGCTCCCAAATTTGAATATCTGTGTTCCAAGTGAAAATACAGGAGAAAATGAACCATGCCTGGAAAGGAAAATAGAGGGAAAAAACAATTAGAGATTGGAGCACTTTGGGTCAGAAACCATAGGGTCTAATCATATCTGTGAATGAACAAAAAGAATGAAGTCTTGGATAACTGTCAGGTTGTGGCCTGATTAAGTAGACAAGTGATGATAGTAATTGCAAATATAAGAAATAAGTGAGGTTGCTGAAGCAAAATGAAGATAATTGTGGGTGGAAATGTGGGGGGATAAGCCCAAGGGAGCAGAGGCAGAAGAGGGCACTCTCTTGAGGTACATAAACTGGATATTTTACACAATGTTTGTGTTAATAAGAAAGTTAGGGGATGCAGCTTGTGGAAAATGGAATACAAGAAAGATAGAAAACACGGATATTGAAAAGAGTACGTATGCAGGGAGACCACAATGGTTATCAGGATCCCCAAACATCTGCTGGGCAATAGCAGCACAGGCTTAGGAACAACGGACAAGAGATGTCTGGCTGAGGCCTGACCTTTCCCCTACACAGAGCCTGTGAATGGTAGCTAGGGGTAATGAGCCCTTGCTAAATATTCTGTGAACAATATGTGCAGCGAGCTCTCCACAAAAGAGGAGCAATCTCTTGGGGTCCAGATAAGAGGAACAACTTCTTTCTTCACCCCTCCCGATATAGATATGGCATTAGTCTGTCTGCCCACAGGGACCAGGAGACTTAATTGCCTCCATTGGAAACTGTGTGTGTGGTCAAACCTGCTTTCTACTCTTGCACCCTGCTTCTAAGCCTTGTTTAGAAAGGTAGATGTTATAGGAACTGGAAAGAAACAGTTCATGTAAAATGGAAAAAAGTAGAAACTAGGATATGGTTTTAGAAAATAATTAGAAAGTTAGGAAATAGAAGTAGTAAAAATAGGTAACTCTTTCTAGATCATTTATTTTGAAAGGGAAAAGACACATACAGTATATCTGGAAAAGAGCAGAACCAGAATGAATATTACTTTTCATTTATTTATGTTTACCTTGTAAATAGCAGAAGCTTGATGTTTATGTGCAGCTGTGAGGGGAGCCAATGGAAACAAAATCGATGAAGACGCAAGAAACACATTGGGAAAACGGACAGAGCGAGTTCCCAGAGGACACGGAAAGGGATGAAATTTTGAGCTTATATCAACAAATTCATCTTGGAAAGGAAAAAAGAAACATCTGTCTAGACAATGGAAGCAAGAAAGCATTTTGTAGACTCAATTTTTAGTGAAAACATCACATATCACTTCAGTTGTCAGCACAAAAGAACAGGTTACTTGGAATATCCCATTATTCTTCCTATGGCAAATATATGGTGCCAGGTAAAATTTTTAGAATGATGTACAGAACTCAAATGTGAGAGAGTACGGTGAAACTAAGAGACTTATCGTTGCTCTTGATTCCTTAGTAATTTCTTGACTATGAACAAAAGTAGGATCCACCAGATTTCCTGGTTATGGTTGAAAATATATATTACAAAAAAGAAAATATTGGTTTATAAAGCAAAGAAAAACAAATTTAAAAGTGAATTTGTCTTATAGAAAATAAATATTTAAAAAGGTTTCCTTTTTTAACTAAGCAAGAAGAGTCTTTTTGTGAATCAGAACTTAACATTTCAGTAGAATGAATATATGAATATATGCTTAACACAGAATTTTCCCCATGTCAGCACTCAGTGTAAAGAAATATTAATTATATGCCATCAACATTGCAGAAGTAGTTAGGGAGCAGCAGAGGATAAAAGCAAACATGTCAGCTCGAAACACTGGGTTTCATAAACAAGCATTCTCAAGACACCTGGATCTTCATTAGCTGTCAAACTTGATCTAAATGTGAATGTTTGAAATGGCTGTGATCTCAGATGCTTATATGGTAATGTTTCTAAATTTCAGTTGTAGCTAAACAAATTGCACTTACATATGCAATAGAAGAAAAACTAAATATGTTATCTATTTAATCAATACAGACACAAGGAAGACAAAAGAAAACAACTCACACATGTTAAAATATTTTTACATGATTGATATATGTACTGCCTAATGAATTAATGTTTCAAATGTGTCTTGTTTTCAATTTGATTTTTACCAACTTTATTTTGAACTCTTTGGTCTCAAGTTACTTGAACAAGGGCACTAAATATATCACTGCAATGAACTTTTCAAAATTATTTCCAAGTACCCAAAAATACACCTGGACACCTAGAAAGTGCCACAACATCTTAGATTGGCCAAGCCTCTCTATTGTTACCAG
This sequence comes from Perodicticus potto, assembly GCA_963574655.1. Taxonomy (NCBI): domain Eukaryota; kingdom Metazoa; phylum Chordata; class Mammalia; order Primates; family Lorisidae; genus Perodicticus; species Perodicticus potto. The sequence goes on along the minus strand of CAUYRH010037915.1, from coordinate 6,841 downwards.
TGCTGCTGAGGGCTGAGATGCTGTTACCAAAGTGATGGAGAGAAAGCCACGTGCTGCTGTTAAATTATATTTTTATAATAGAAGGAATACACAGATTTTTTTCTATTTATATCTATTCAGTAAAGTATCATAAGAATGGCATTTTAGTAATAACAATATGAGAGATAGAGTGTGTATTATAGCACATAGGTTTTAAAGAAAACTTTTAGAATTATTTCAGCGACACACTTTAAAATACACACACACACAAACATAAGTATATGCCTAACACCAGGGAGTTTATATTTAACTATAGTGTCATCAATATTTACCAATTCATTTACATCAAAATAATACAGAGAGATAAGTTTTCCAAGTGTCTCTCTAAATAACAGATTTCAGCTTTTAATGCAATAAAATCAAGTATTCAGAGAGCCATCTAAGATTTTGTTGGTATAATCAATGCATGTACCAGAAACCAGGTATGACAGCAGTGAACTTGCAGAAATTGGATTGACTCCTGCAGTAAATTGGTACAATTGCTTTGCAGTGCTGTCATACCATCACTAAAATAAAAAAAAAATCCCAACTCTGAAAAGTCACCCTGACTGAACTCAAAACTGCCCCATCTAAAATTAAATTAAAAGATAAAATCTGCTCAGCATTATTTTTTTTCCCCCTATGGTCACCAGCAAGTGAATAACAATAAAATCACTTAATGCGTTGAATAATACTCTCCAGGATAGGGAGTGCTCAAAATTTCAAAGAAATCTTTTTCATTAGACAGTTTACTACTTGACATGTGAAAAAATAACCAACAATAAAAAACAAAACAAAAACAAAAGGAACACAAGGAGACTTTGAAAGGTATTGGTTATATCTATTACCTTGATTGTTACCACTTCTGCTGAGAGGCTATTACCTGAGTGATGGATAGATACCAAACAAAGAAAAACAAATAGAGAAAAAGAGTACTATGGCAGGGGTTTTATCAGGCAGGCTTGAAGATGACATATATCTGACTGTTCTGCATATTATAGGGTCACAGGTACTTGCACATATTGAAACTCATCACATTGTACGTATTAAATATGTGCAGTTGTTTGTATATTGATGATACCTCTATAAAGCTGTTTTTAAAATACCCACCAATGTATTAACTTTACTGTATTAGTTTAATTCAAAAAAAAACAAAACCGATAAGATGTAGATACGATTGTTTACACAGAGACATGCACAGATTTATTTTAAGGGATTAGCTCACAGGATTTCAGAGCCTGGCAAGACTAAGATCTACAATGCATACTAGCTGGCTGGAGACCAAGGGAGATGGTAAAGTTCTTCAGTGTGAAGAGAGTTTGGAGGCAGAATTTCCTCTCTGTGATGACCTTGGTCTGGTTTTGATAAAGCTCTTCACTGATTAGATGAGGCCCAGCCACTTTATGAAGTAGAATGCTTTTTACGCAAAGACTACAGACTTAAATGTTAATCTCATCTAAAAAACATCTTCATGGAATATATAGACTGGTATTTCTGGGCACTGTGTCCTGGTCATCCCTATATATGAAATTAACCATCACAATCATTAACTCAAACTGTGGTTATTCATGCCTGGCAGAAACAGTGTTGCCTTTTTAATGGTGACTCAATAGGGAGGCAGATAAAAATAAAATGTTAACTACTAGAAGGACTTGTATGGAACGGTACTTTAAATTAATCAATAATGTCAAAGAAACAATATTGATTTATAAATAATTTATAACTTATTTTCGTAGTTATAATTTACTTTATCCTACTTCCTGTAGTCAAATAAACATAGCCAACATCATCAGTAAATATTTGTTTTCGGTGCAGTATACAGAAATAGGCATATAATCAATCAAATAGCATTCACTGTAAGTTTGGTATTTGTTGTTTTGGTTCATATTTTCATTTCTAAGAGAGTTGAGAATTTTTTATCATAAAATTTACTCATGATTATTGTGCATTACGTCATTTTTATATCTCCCTCAGGCAGATTTTGAATGGCTGTTTCATAAATAAAGAGCATGATATATTAGACCTCAAAGATTATTAACAAATGTCATTAAATAATGACATATACATAACTTTGTTCAAAAGATTTTGTAACAATAATGGCATTTCCATTTACTTTTCCTAAGAATACCAACTTTAACATGCAGGTAATGATTTGATTAGAAAGGTAGAGTATGCCAATTTTATAATTAGAATTGTTGCCAATTAAATGTCTGCATATATATATACTCACACAGAGTTAAATACACACTAATGCCCAGTATGAACAAGATTATATTAATACATGTTCCATTAAAGAATTCATTAATGGGTTGTGAAAGAGTAAAATTATTTATTATAACTATGAATGTTGATTATTCCTTTTCAAGCTAATGTCTCTATAGCGTTATATTCAATAACACAAAGTCTAGTGTAATACTGAGTAATCACCAGATCTGTTGACCTGGATAAATGAGCCTATACATCACGATTGCTGCTGAAAACAGGTTTCATGAATGAACATCAAACAACTGGGTTTATAACTAGAATTTAAAAATAGAAACAAATATTTTACTTTCAGCTTTATTTTGCTTCAATTTGACATATAATAATAGTACACATATATGAGTATGGTGTGATATTTTAATGCATATGTAGAGTATAATGAGCAAATCAAGATAATTAGCATATCGATCCTCTCGAACACTTGTCGTTTCTTGGAGTTGAGAACATTCGAAATCCTATTTTCTAATTATTTTGAAATCTGTAATCCGTAATTGTTAAGTGTAGTCACCCTAAATGCAATAGAACACCAGAACCTACTGTAAACAAATTTTTAAATAAACATGTGTTACTGTATTTAAAAAAAAAATGAAATACTTGTCATGTGGATTCCCTGACTCTCAGGCACAAATGCTAGATGTTTATGAATGTTTGATGGATCTACTGACAATTGATGGATAGAAGGATGAATAATAGGATGACAAGATCATTCTGAGTTAGAATCTTACTTTATTAGGAAGTGAGAATTCATAACCTGATGCTGAATGAACACCCGTCGCCTTGTTAAACAACATCTTCTGTTTATTTCACAGATTCATTGGCTCATTTCTCGGAACGGCTCTCTTCAGAAGTTTATGTTGCCATGTTCACACCAACTGCCCTCTTTGGTAAATTGTCGCCCACATTCTCGGTGTTAATTACTAATTTTCATTCTTCTCCACCACTCTGTGAATATTCATAGTTTCCCTGTCCTTTCTTGTTAATGTCTCCTTTCATGTTATTGCTGCTGAAGGCTTGCTATGGTGGTTCTTTCCATCACTTCTGCTTTTTCTTGCTTTCTGCACATCCTGTGAACTTGGCTGCATCAGACTGCCACATTCCTTGGTTTAATAGTTTCTCTTTTCTCCACTCTACTTCACAGACCCTCTCCTGCAATTGCTGACCTTTGAGTTACACCTATTTATTTTCTAAACTTTCTGCTACGGTATTCTCTGTCTTTGGTTTGGGGCACGTTTTAAATAGCTTTACTATAGCAGAACAGATTCAAATGGGAATTAGATTACAGTAGAAGCTCCATAGCTGATCACCTTCCTACACTGACCACCTCCTTAAGATGATGTGATTTTCATAGACCAGACATGCACCCTGAGTACCTATCAGTACAGTAGGCCAAGTTCCTTGTGTTGACCACGTCCATATATTGGCCAGCTTGTCACAGTCACTAAGGTGCTCAACTTATGGAGGTTCTACTCAACAGAACCACATATCCCCCAATGGCCCCATCAAAGCAAATGCCTGCCATCTGAGCAGTTTTCCTTCCCGAGTTTACCTGGGGAAAGTAACCCAGGATTCATCTGTATGTACCTCCGTGAACTGGCTCAACCGCTCATCTTTTATTGCCTGCATTTATTATCAGCATTTAGTTACCTTTAGTTACATTTACCATAAGCTTCCCTTTGGTTTGAGTTCTTTAATAAGCGAAGTGAAAATAAATGTGTTGCTACATGTTATCTATGCTGGGGAAGAAAAACCATGTATTATATAACACTTTTTTCATGTTTATATTATTCTGTGGTAATCATATAAAATATTGATATTCCTTTCCTTACAAACTATCATTTTTAGGAAATAAGAGCCTAATCAACATGTATTCCTAATATTAATAAAATAATATTTACTTATTAATTGCTGGAAGTATAAATTCCACATATTAATAACTCCATTTATGAATTCTGTAACAAATTTCTATGTACTAGCCACCAGCTAATCAATTTATAATCAATGCATCATTTAATCTCTATTTCAATGAGACATACTAAAAATATTTACTATCCTCACCATACAGATAAGAAAACCATGCCTTAGAGGAAAAAATTGCCCAAGTTCGTATAGCTATCAAAGGTGGAGAAAACACAACAAGAAATTTGGAAGGCCACCTCCAGACCAATCAGCCTTAAGCCTATGAGAAACAGAAGTTCCCTTGTTTAGAGAAATAAAAAAAAAGTTAAGCATTTTATTTTTCTTGCAATCTCTGTTGGAAATCTGATGCATGAAGATTCATCAAAAATCTAAAAAGGTTTAGATTCACTGCTTGAATGGCAAGCTGGTTGATAATTAGTAGGCAGATGACTTAGATACACATGGTAACTCACTTTAAAATCGACCACATTTTGTGAACAGAATCATCAATTTGCCAGGAAAGCAGGGCATTTATTATGCTACTGCTAAGACTAAGGAGAGTACATAAATTATTCAGGGTGGGGAGAAACATTAATTTTTTTACAATGCAAAAAAGGTGACTCACAGAAAAGCAGTGATCAGAATTTATTAATATATTCTTCTATTCAAGGTGAATAATTTATTTCATCTACCTTGGAAAGATAAAGTACAGATATTAGAATAAAACAGAAACAAATCCAGCTTTATTTCCTATAGCAAGGGAGTGCTTAAAAATAAAAACTTTATATATGTTACAATAAATAACTTACTAATTGAGAGATTATCAAAGGTTCAATGATTCTGGAAATTTTCTGTTAACAATGAATAAACAACTGGTTTATTAAGATGCATGTTCTTTCATTTTCCAACTTTTGCATTTATTCATAAATAGGATAAAATCATCTTTTGTTTTATTTATCCCACCTGTTCCCTTTTCAATTCTAGAGTTGAAATAGTACAACGATAGATAGTTTTGATATTATGTGAAATAAAAAATTACTGTATAGTTGATGAACCTTCATGGAACCACTGAGCAAAGGTACACTGGGCACCTACTATGTGCCATGAACTACTTCTTTGCTGGAGCTATAATGACAAGATTCAGAATTTGCTTTCTTCTCTGGAAAGACAGTCAATGAGCATAAATAAAACACAGAAGCATAAACAATAATTCAGGCTTCTGAATTATTTAGCCTCCACACTTACTCTATTATTTTATTAAAGATTCTAACTAGAGTATTAAATATACTATTTGAAGTATTAAACTATACCTTAATTTTTCAATTCTGGTCAGAGTAGTAAATAAAATGATAGTAGAGTGAGTGTGAAGAGGTCTTTTCAAAAGAAATGGTATTTAGAGATCAACATTCCTTAATTCTGTGACGGCCATGTGATCCGCTTTGATCAGTAGAATGTAGTAGAAATAATAGTGCACTGATCTTGGGTCTAGGTTCAAGACTCTCGTGCTCTGTTCTCTCCTGGAATTCTGCCCATGAGATACAAACCAAAAGATAACTGGCCAGAAGAAGAAACATGCATGCTGGAAGGCTACTGCGCCCCAAACAAGACCATTCTAAATTATCTGACAGCCCGAGGACCCACAAAGACATCAGAGAGTCCAGTCTAATCAGTACAACTGCATACCTGACCCCAAATTGCCTGTAAACGTGTGTGAGCCCAGCGAAGATTAGGAGGCAGGCCCATCTATCTCACAGTCCTGTGAGCAGTAAGGACTGTTCAATGTTTAAGTCTGCTCACCCACCTTGTGCATGCATGTGTGTCTATTTGTTTATGTGCCCCGTATCCTTATTGTGTGCAGCCTCAGTTTCCCAGAGAGAGCCCAGACCCTTAGACGCTGTAATGGGTGTGAATGCAGCACGTCCCTCCCCTCTCAGTAAATGTGATACACCCAACTCTCGGGCTGTGCACGGGCGCATAGCTCCTTTCTAGTCCTAAATCCAGGTTCTGTAAGGCTCAAGAACTCATCTTAAAGATGAAAGGTCACCTTTAGAGAGATGAAGTGTTTGGACCAGAGGTACTTGAACTTTAGTAAGTCAGGTTCCTCATCATAATGGTGATGGTTCAGACCTTGTCCTTTCCTCTGCCCGGCAGTTTTTGTTTATTGCTATTCAAAGAGCTCCTAGGATGCAGATTGTGGAAACTTGCTTCCTCTAACCATTTTTATACTGAGAATAAACTGCCCAGTTCACAGTCTCCTCTGGAACCTGACGGTTACACTATTACCTCAATCACCTGGAATTTTAGGCATAAACCTGGATATTCCGTGCATGCTTTAAGATATCAGGTATATCCTAAAATGCTTAACTGTACTGGACATGTCCTCACTCACTTCTCAGAACCAATTAGATTTTTCACTACAATACAAGATTATCTATTATGAATGCAATATTAAAATTTCCTTTCTAATGAGTAATATATGTCCTAACCAATCAAAGTAGTTTTTTGACCCCTAGATTAAGAGAATTTGTTCTTTAGATAATATAGCATCTAGTGTGACTTTTCTTGTCAGGATTACTTCTTTATTATTAAGATTTTTTAAGCATTCTATAATAGACTTACTCTTATCTGACAATGTGAATGTTACTTTCTTTGCATTATTATTATT
>CAUYRH010037914.1:0-19550 GCA_963574655.1 Perodicticus potto | reverse complement strand
CTGAGCACTTCTTAGAAAACTCTGAGAAGTTGACTGAAGCATCTGGGTGCTTCTTCTTGTGCTCCTCCCGACAAGTTTGCACAAAGAATGCACATGATGACATTTTGCCTCTTGGCTTCTTAGGATCTCCTTTGCCCATGTTTAGTTGTTTTTCCTCAGTGAGGCACAGAGTCGCCCAGTGCCCGTCCGGCTCTCACATGCCCCGGTGCTGTCTCTGTGGAGCTCAATGTACTGCAATGGCTGTCCAGTTATTTTGTTTTTAAGTAACTATTAATCACTCAATTAAAAGAGCCATGTTAATCTTAAATTTTTGTTTATTAAATAGAACTTATTGTTTTGTGGATTTTTGTCTATTCTTAGCTCTGAAAAAAGTAAGGAAACATTTGTGTAGGAATTTTATTTAGGCATTTTAAACTCTTCATGTGAATATATTAAGAGTCTTTAAAGTTCAACTAGTTCCTCACTGGATCCATATAATTCTCTGGTGTAGTTAAGGACATAATTTAAAGATCCCAAGTTTCCAGCATATAGTAGTGTCCTACACAATGCTAGCTTCTAGAACTGCTTTTATTTTTCTTGGGGTCAGAAGGTTGTTCCCTTCCCTCTAGGAAATTTGAGAACTCTATTCCCATCGAAAAATTGACTTGCCATTTTGAGAATGATTTTTCTTATGTTAACTTTTATTTAAGACTTACATTTTTTCCTGAAAGCTGAGTTTCAGTTCTGAGAAGTGTCTTCTCAGGGCTCCAGTTTGAACATTGGTCTACCATTTGTTAATCATGTGACTTAGGAAAGTCTCTTTGCCTCTTTAATAAGACTCAGTTTCCTCCTCCATTGAATGGGGAACACCAGTAGTACCTCCTTTAAAGGCCTATAGTGATATGTAAGTGAAATGTAGAATGTTTGGCACACCATCACTCTAATATAAGTGGAAATTGTTGCTGCTTTTAACTGTTACTTTAAATGTGATTGTTACTTTAGTAGGAATAATAGAAGTACAGATTCAGTTTGGGTAGTCATCTAAAATCTGTTCTTTACGGCGGCGCCTGTGGCTCAGTGAGTAGGGTGCCAGCCCCATATACCAAGGGTGGCGGGTTCAAACCCAGCCCTGGCCAAACTGCAACAAAAAAATAGCTGGATGTCGTGGCAGGTGCCTGTAGTCCCAGTTACTCGGGAGGCTGAGGCAAGAGAATCGCTTAAGCTCAAGAGCTGGAGGTGGCAGTGAGCTGTGATGCCATGGCACTCTACCGAGGGTGATAAAGTGAGACTTTGTCTCTAAATAAATAAATAAATAAATAATAAAATCTGTTCCTTAGTTTCAGTTTTGTCCTTGGCTTATGGGAGGTTAAATAGCAGAATAGTCATTTCTGTGTCATACTTGGCATTCCTGAATTTGTGTGAAAATACTTACTATCATATCTAATAGCCTAACAATCTCACCTTTTTAAATGAGGCAAGTCACTTAGATTTATTGTTAATGTGTCAGTTTTTACTTTAATTACAAGATAAGTGTTCTAGATGTAAACAAGAATAAACTTTCCTTATAGGCTTTATGTATTAAAGTTCTTTCAATTAAAGTATTAAATATTTATCATAAGAGTAAAATACTCCACTTGTCAATAGTTATAGAAGCTGTTAGTTGCATGTTCAAAAGTAATTATATAAGAAGTTCACTGATTAGGTAAAGAGATAGGCAGTTAACATAAAATATTTAATCTAGAACATGATATAACCTTATAAAGGTCTTCATAATTTTTCTAAGTCAAAATGTTCACAAACATTTAATTAAAAGACACTAACAGAGGTTGCATTATATACTTGCAATTTATAGAATTGTTTAATGTATAGGCATTAATAAACCTTTAACACTTTATTCATTATCTAGTTATTTAATTTCATTTCAGCAGTAAGTCTCTTAATGGGTTCTTCTTTGAGAATTTTTCATTTCTTACAAGATTGAATCAAAGGCAGAAATTAGAATATTATGAGATGGATGACTCATGATGATTAATAACATACAGGAGTAATTCTTTGCTCATGTGTACTAATGAAACAATATGAAGGACATGGAAAGAAGGAAGTGTTAGAGAAAAGTGTGATATCTAGAATACATCCTATTTTTCCAATCAATCTTAAAATATTAGACTTATATAAGAATGTTTTACAATCATTTCTGTGAAGGTTTTTCATTAGTCAATTGTTATAGAGCTGCAGTTCTCAACCTGTGGTTGCAACCCCTTTTTAACAATGAAAATACATTGCAGCATTAGAAAGGTTGAGAACCACTGTTACAGAGGAAAGAAAACATAATACTTTACTAAAAGTATCAGCATCTTCAGAGCTAGACAAAAAATATTTTGCTCTCCCATCTATTTTAATTGGAATTGAATACTCACTTTAATATTGCTAATATAGACTAGGGTCTATAGAAATAATGTAGCAGCTGACAGCAGGTAAAGATTTGTGTACACTACCGTCATTACAAATCAACTGTTAAGATGCCTAGTAGAAATCTATAATGAAAGTGAATTTTTATTAGATTCTATATTTATGCTTATATTTTAGAAGTTCATTTTATAATGGTGACATTTGGCTTTTGCTGAAGCTGAGTAGTATACTATGTTTTGAAAACATGGAAAGTAGTAAAATCTATACAGTTTTTTGTGTATGTACATAACATATTATTTATTAATTTACACAAATTATATAGAATGTTAGGTAAGTTTAGAAGAAATGGTTTTAACAGTAAAAACCTGCATTTTCAGCCTAAAAATTTTCAGAGGCTGGTTTTTATTTTAACTAATAATTTAGTAGATTGTATGTTATATATAGAATTTGAAGAATTTCTCACATGGTATTCCGTCAGACCCATTGCCATTTTTTTTTAACTAAATAAAGCATTACATTAAATCCATGAAAGAAAATGAAGTATCTTTCAACATAATACCAAAGTACTATCACATAAAATATTTTGTGTATTATCTTGTTTCCCTGTAGTTCCATGCACACAATATTTACTCTCACTTCTTTCATAAGACAGGATTATTAAAACTACGTATTGTGAAATAGATATGATAAAGAAATAAGAGAAAATTATGCTCTTTTTTTGTTGCAGTAGAAAATAGTGACCAATAGATGAAATATTAATAGAAAAGTGTTGACTACAGGTGGGAGTGGAGATCTTAAAAGTTTAAAAACAATTATATAGTATGTAAGTGAGTAATACAAGACACATTTCAACAATGCAAGAACTGGTTTAATTTAATTAACTATGGTCTAATATGTTGTGCATCCCACTTGTGGTAAACCATGGTGAAGTTTACTGGCTGATGCTTCAGAGCACTATTGTTGTCATCCACTTTTCGGTCAAATGTATCATAAAGGCATTATCTAACATTTGGAAAACAGTTCTTATGAATTTTGCTTTAACAATAGGTCTAACAGTTCATTTGTTGATACCAGTTTAGTGGCATTTCGAAAATCTTTTTTTGATGACTTTTAAGTATGAAAAACCATGAAACTAATGGTTTTTACCATGTTTAGTATAATAAGTACTATTTTAATATTTCTTAAATTTATTTAATATTTACTATTTAATATGTCTAATGATGTTTTCCCAGTGAATTAGAATATGTCTCTAACTATAATCAGCAATGGTTTCTATGTCCTATTAAATTCACCCTCTAATATAGTCTGCATTTTTGAAGAAGGCAAGTGGAGAATGGAGAAATAAAGAGGCATCACTTATGTGATGTGTACAATGTTCTGGAATCTCTCATGCTTTGATAATGCTGTGTCAATTGTATTAAACATACAACAATTTAAAAAATTCTTATTAACCTTATTTAACTTTTGGGATAAATGAGATACCTAATGGTATTCCACCCCGTGCCCCCAAATGTTTAGTCCTTGACTTTACAGAGACTTTTTGGGTTACTTAATTAAAAACTTCAAAAATCATTATGAAAATACAGGATTAGAATTCTTAATGTCTGTTACCATTATTTTACCACTATAGGGTAAAGTTTGAGGTCTTTTGTGAAAATGGTGGAGCAAATGACCAGAATAATGCAGAAGACAGGAAAATATTTTTGTAAAAAGGAAAATAGTCCATGAAAATGTGTCATCAGTGAGAAATGAGTAAATATTTAATAAAAAGTCATGACTAAAATAGAAAAATAGTCATGAGTGCTTTTAAATAGGCCATACTATTGGGGTATATAATTAATTTAGGAAATATTTGTTATCTGACTATATTATACAGTTTTGAGCCATCATTTTGATCAATTTTTTTAAAACTTAAGCATGGCCAGACACCTTACAAAATTCTTAATGGCCTCTATTTTATCTTTTTTTTTAAACTTAAGAATGGCCAAACTCCTTATAAAACTCTCAATGGGCCCCATTTTTCCAGGATTCTCCACCTCAGCTCTATTGCTACTGAGCTTCTGTATCTCCTGTAGGTAGTCATGGCTCCTTCATTAAGTTAGTGGGTCATTCTTTTTCATTGCCTGGATTACACTAATTCACTTTACCCTTACCCTGTTTTCTGGTTTACTTCTCTTTATCCTTTAGTATCATTTCTCTAGACCAGGATATGGGACTCTTTCTCTATAATATGAAAGCACTCTATATTTCTGCTACCTTAGTACTTATTATATCTAATTGTAAATCTAATTGTCCATTTCTATAATTTAGTATAAGGTAGTTTTTGTGGGAAAAGATAATGTCTTTGGTTAGTAAGCACAAAAGAAATATGTTTTGAATGGATAGATTCCTGTTTAATATTTGCTGGTTTTTAAATTTGGGAAGAATTTAATGAATGTTTGAAAATTTTCTCTTTTTTTTTGAGAGAGAACCTTAAGCTGTCGCCCGGGATAGAGTGCCACAGCATTATAGCTCACAGCAACCTCCAACTTGGGCTCAAGCGATCTGCTTGCCTCAGTTTCTCTATTTTTAGTAGAGACAAGGTCTCGCTTTTGCTCAGGCTGGTCTTGAACTTGTGAGCTCAAGCATTCCACCCACTTCAGCCTCCCAGAGTGCTAGGATTACAGGCGTGAGCCGCCTGAAAATTTCTTCTTAACTTAGGCTGGTGGGGCTAGGTTAGAACAAGTGGCCGAGAGGTAATAAGGTTAGGTGAAAGATAATGATGCTTGAGCTCAGTTTTGAAGGATGAATTAATCTGGACCTTGTTGCTGGTAAAAACAGATTAAATTTTGGTAAGAACTTTTCCTTGTATATATTTTAGCATTGTTTTGTTAGAATGAAAAGGAAGTTGTGGCTCCTGGCCTGTAATCCCAGCACTTTGGGAGGAACAATCCTCCCATATGGGAGGATTGTTTGTGGCCAGGAGTTTGAGATCTGCCTGAGCAAGAGCAAGTCCCTGACTCTACAAAAACAGAAAAATTAGCCAGGCATGATGATGTTTGTCTCTAGTCCAAGCTGCTTGGGAGGCTTAGACAAGAGGATAGTTTGAGACCAGGAGTTTGAGATTGCAATGAACTGTGATGATGCCATTGTACTTTACCCAGGTGACTGTGTGGGACTCTGTCTCAAGAAAGAAAGGAAGGAAGGAAGGAAAGGAGCAGGAAGGATGGGAGGTGGGGAGGAAGGCAGGGAAAGAAAAGAAAGAATGAAAAAGTAGGATGTTAAAAATCTATACTGATAAAAATTAAAAATTCATAAAAGTGAAATGTGCAGATACTTCATATTAATATTGACAGTTATTGGCAAGTTTATTATCTTTTTTCATTTCATAGTAAAAGAGCTAAAACAGTTATTTTTAAATTAATTAACTAGGTGTTAAAAAATGAATAGCATTATTTACCAAACATATAATATTCCATATGTTGGCATTTTGGTGAGTTCTAATTATTTAACCTAGTGAATAGATTAGATTACCATTATAGTAATGGGTAGATCTAAAAATGTAAAACTCTTTTTTAAAAGAGCGATATGGCTATTTTTATGGTAAAACTTGTATTTAGAATTTATGAACATATCCTCTTCCCTACAATAATTTCTGCTCAGAGAGGGAAGGTATTTATTTGACTTAGCCAAACAACATGAGGCAGTTTCTCAAGCTTTCATCTGCATAAGAATCACTGGGTCTGCATTTAGTAAGTTTCTCCTGAACCCACCTAAGATGCACCATAGGTGTGGCCCCACCATTTACCCTCAGATTTTCTTTTTTAATCATTTTATTAACTGCTACTTCTTCTTGAAACCCAGACACATGAATTGAGAGAGGTTATTTTTCTGCTGCCTGGGACATTTTCGATTAAGCTCACTCTTTCCTCAGACCCTGGGGAGATTTGAACCCCCAGCATCGGTTCCCTGGGCTAATGTCTGGTTTCTGAGCTCCACATGTGTTTTCAGGATGGGTCAACTGCAGTTGGCTCGTCCAAGGCCATGCGGCCAGCCCAGAGTCCAAACCAAGGTTTAAGCCTGGCCATGGCCTTCCGTGGTCTTCTGTGGCCTTCTTATGGCAAAATGCACCATTTTAGAGTACACAATTCAGTAGTGCTTAGTATCTACAAGGTTGTGCAACACCACTGCTATGGAATTCCAAATATTTTCAACCCCACAAAAGGAAGCCTTGTACCCAGGAAGCAGCCCCTGCCTCCCCTTGCCCTCCCTCAGCCCATGACCAACATTAATCCAGCTTCTGTGTCTTTGGTTTGTCCATTCCAGACGTGTCCGATGGATGGACTTGTACGATGTGTGGCCCTGGTGACTGGCTTGTTTTCACGTAGCCTAACGTCTTTATGACCCATCCACGTTGCAGCTTGTCTTCATTCTTTTTGATGGTCAAATAGTATTTCCTTATGTGAATATAATGTATTTCCTCAGTCTTTTATATTCTGCAAAAGGACTCTTGGGGGACAATTACAGGGGGCATTTTACACCCACCTACGGGTTAAATCCCCCATCTTTCGGGCCAGTCGAATTTCCCTAACATAGTTTTATTCTGTTCACATTCCCAAGTCTTTTGAACATTCCAGAAGTGATTATGTGCTCTTTATTTATTTAAAAATTAAAAATACAATTTACCCTGAAGATGGCCAAAGCAATTTACATTTATGAGGGCAAATCAAACAACAAAGCACGAGCTCTCAGAAGCCTCCAGCTTTTGTCAAATTTGAAATGATGGTGATTTAAAGTACCCTATATTATTGATTCTTTTCAGCAAAACAGAACCGTTCTCTGATTTATGATGAAAGGGGGTGGAGGGAGAGAGAACAGACTAAAAGGAGAGAAGAAACACTTAGTAATAGAAAAAGATTCTGAGCAGCCATTGTGTCTTTGACATGTTCTGTGAGGCCCAGACGGTTTCCCTGATACCTGCTGTGGGCAACAGGAATCCTACGCCCCTGTGCTTTCAGAAAGAGGGCTGCCTTCTGCAATGCTGCACTTTTCACAGCCCAGATGGGGCCGGGTAGGAAGGCAGCCAGCAGGGTGAACCTACCCCAGAGCGGCGCTAAGCCACAGGATAAAGGGAGGCAGCAACTGTACAGAGTGTGTTCTTCTTGGTCCAGCTGGGGTTGGGGTATGTTTCCAGAAAACAATACAATTTTGTGTGCTTAAGTAACGTACTGGGCCTACCACTGTTAATAGTCCTCAACCAAAAAGGTATTCGGGAGATGTAACCAGCCACGTAGAATTGTGTGCCAATTACGTCAATATCACACACACATGTACATTCACACATACATTTTTAACTCTTTGCCTTCTCCACACACTGAATCTTTGGACTTGGACTTCCCGACCTCCAGAACCATGAGAAATGAATTTCTGCTGTTTAGAAGCCATTCGGTCTGCGTTACTTTGTCACAGCAGCCTGAATGTACTGAGACGGATGTTCAGGATTGGACAGGCAGGAGGATAGTTAGAGATGATGTAACCCAAACACTCATTTATAAAATGAGGAGATGAAGAAGATTCCAAGTGATGCAATCAGGGTGATACAGAAAATTAATAACAAAGCACCAAATTCAGGATTCCAGACTTCCAGTGCCCAGCAAGCAATAGACTCCAAAATTATTTGTCAGGATAGTGATTTTTAAATAGAGAGAACTTCCTTCATGTGTCATAGCCAGTTTGTCCTGGAGGCCAAAGTTTCCTTTCTTCACTTGTTATTCCTATGACTGTTAATTCTCTTCTCCTGAAATTAATATTAGTGAGTGAAAAATATCTAATGTCCAACCAGACTTAATTTTAGTGGAATACATTTTAGGGATAGGGAGTGTTAGGTGTGTGTGTAAATTTGCAGCAACCATTAGAAAACTAATCACAATTAATCCATGAGGGAGTGTGCTGCTTTAATGAAGCCATTAGCCAAAGACCATTCTGAGAGAGAAAATGGAAAGACCAAACTCTGAGCACATTACCTGTAATGAACCTGCAAATGGACTTGGGGAATTTCCGCGGTATTCTTAGCATCTGTAATGGCCATTGTGCAAGCTGCCCAGATTGTGGTCCAGCACCAGGAAATCCTGTGGACCTGAGAGAAGACACGGCAGAGGTCATTTAACTGCTGGCTGGTGTGCAGGCGTGAGCGAGGAGCCGAGACTCTGCTTGTGACTAATAACTCTTTCAGCTGTGCTCTTGTTTAATGTAAAAGGTCACTTTTGTGTCAATTGCTTCCCTGGAGAAAGAACAGAGAAAATCTCTTTCCTTGCATCTCCTGTTTCAAACTGGAGCAGTATTTCTGGAGAGAGGCTTTGGAAGAAATTGGCCCAAAGGTAAAAGGTGCCAATAGGAGTCCTAAAGCCAGAGGACCTTTTTCGCTTTCATCTGCCCATCAAGGGTCGGATTACAAAAGGGCAAGCAGGGAGTATCCTACGTACCGGAAAGGAGGTATTTTCTTCATCACTTTGCAAATCACAAAGTGTATGAGAGGTGTGATGCTAATAGTTCTGCAGGAAGGAAAAGTGAACAGGGATGTCCCCCAGGCTGTGTTGGCGTGAGCTCCCACAGAGCAGCAGAGGAAGGCAGTTTGCTTTGCTTAAGTCTTCCGTTAAAACTGAAGCCCCCATGCTGTGGTGTCTGTTGCCAAAGTGCAGTAATTATGAGCCTTCGGGGATAAGAATTATCTGTCTCAGCTGCCATTGCAGCTGCCGTGCTGTTACTATTACTATTGTTGTTGTTGTTTGCCTGCCAGGAATCTGTGCATTCAATCTTCTTCTAGTAACATGATCCTATGTTTAAAATCTACCCTTTTCCTGCTGGGATCAGTCCTGGTGGTCTTGGTGGTCCTAGTGCCCTGTTCCTCATCTGGATAAGGGCCCAAAGGAGGCCAATCACATCCTCCTTCTAAACGGTACATGTCAGGGGGAGCGACTTGAGAATGGAAATGGTTGGAGACATGTGCACCACCTTGCTCCAGAGCCTCTGCCCTTTATTTCCTGCTTCCCATCACCTTGAAGGTGATCTGGCCTCTGCAGAGTCATTCAGCGTTTCCTTTGATTCTGTCAGCAACCCGGGATCAACCCAACGAGCATCTGTACTAGTTTCCTAACACTGCTCTAACAAATTAGCGCGAATCCATTATCCAGCGGTTCTGGAGACCAGAGCCTAAAATGAGTCTTCTGGGGCCACAGTCGAGGTGCTGTCAGGGCTGCATTCTGCTGGAAGCTCTAGAAGAAAAGTCTGCTCCTTGCCTTTTGCAGGGGCCAGAGGCCATTCCTGTGCCTGGGAATGTGACCACATCCCTCTGACTGCTGCCTCCACCTCCTCTTCCACTGACCCTCATGACATCCTCTTGCAGGAACCTTAAGTTTACACCAGGCCACCCCAGATAACCCAGGATAAACTTCCTATCATCCCAAGAACCTTAATTCAATTATAATTGCAAAGTAATGCTATTGCAATTATAATTGCGAGGAACAGGGCCCTAGGACCAAAGGTAGCATATTCACAGGTCCTGGAGACTGAGCCCCTTTTGCAGGGAGCTGAGGGAGGATGTCATTCCACCTACAGTGGGACCGTCTTGCTCAAGGTGCCCAGAGTGAATTTCTGTTCCTCTGTTCCTGACGCCAACACCACCTAATATGGTACGTGGGCCTGGTCTCCGCATTGGAGAAAAAGAATAGATGATTTCTAATTGTTGATGGAAACTAGGAAGACAATCATAAATAAACTAAAAGTAAACTGTTAAACATTCTTAGGAAATTCTTCCCCAAAGAATGACCCTTTTGCCCGTTTCTAAGGTAAATGCTACTGCGTATCGTGTCTAAACAAGAACATCCTGGTGTTTGCCTTGGGAAGTCCTGTTGAATTGTCTGGTACCCAGCAGAACTGAGAATCCCCGTCGATTCAGGTGTGTCTGGTTCTCTTGGCAGGACACTGAAATTCTGAACACCGCCATCCTTACGGGAAAGACAGTGGCCATGCCCATCAAGGTGGTCTCTGTGGAAGAGAACAGCGCAGTGACGGACATCTCAGAGTTGGTGGAGTGCAAGTCCACAGACGAGGATGTCATCAAAGTAAGTGATTCCACTACGAGTGGGGTGGAGCTGGCGGGAACCTCACGAGGGCATCCCTTCCACTCGGGAAGTTTACACTCAAACATGAGGTTCAATTATACAGAGGCTGGTGCACAGCTTACTTCCAGCTGGTTCTCCCAACTTTTCCATTTCTATCTCTTTATTCTGGCATCATGCCTATCTAGTAGGGTTTTATTTGCTCTTTCTTTTCTCTTTCTTTTGTTCCTTATTTATTTAAAAAAAAATTGTTTATATTTATCACATGCAACACATTGTTTTGATATACACGTACGTTGCGCAATGGCCAAATTGAGCTGTGACATTGAACGTATGCATTACCTCACATACGGATCATTTTTTGTGGTGAGAATTCTTAAAATCTACTCTCTTAACAACCTTCAAGAATATAATATATTAGTTTTAACTGATGTCTCCAATTGCATAATGGATCTACAGAACGAATCCTTCCTATCTAACTGAAATTGTGTACCCTTTGCCAACATCTCCACAACCTTCCCCCAACCCAGCCACTGGTGACTGCTTTTCAAATTCAACTGTGTGATATTCCACGTGTAAGTAAAAGCACGAGGTATTTATCTTTCCTGGCTTATTTCACTTCATGTAACATCCTCTAGGTTCATGATATGTTGTCCCAAATAACAGGATTTTCTTATTTTTGAGGTGGACTGGTCTTCCGTTGTGTATACACATTAGGTTTTCTGTATCTGCTCCTCTGATGATGCGCCCCCAGTTAGGCCATAGGCCAGGGCTCAAACCCTGCAAGCCCGCAGTAGGAGCTAAGCAGGTGGCTTAAATAACTGAAGGCCTAAATTGGAGGTCCACTAAATTAGAGGCCTAAATTAGAGGCCTACTCTATCTAGAAGAGCAGCCAAGACTGTCTTCTTTGCTTTTCCCAGCAAGGAAATTGCTACAACTAACTGTGGTCATGAGCAAATGTGAGCGCAGCCTCTCTGTGTCTTCAAAAGAGATGGAAAAAGTGAGTTGTGTGTTAAAATCACCTTATTTTTCAATGTCAGCAAGCAATTATCATTTTTTTAATGGACATAGAATTAAAAATAAAATACGTCTGCCGAGTGGGTCAGCCCATGAGGCAACCCTTTAAAACCACTCATCTAGAGAAGAAAGTGGCAAATTAGGAGCCAGGGGCCAAATCTAGTCCACTGCCTGCTTTGTAAATGAAGTTTCACTGGAACGCAGCCATTCAAATTTATTTTCATAATGTCTGCGCTGCTTTTGTGCTACAACAAGAGAATTGAGTAATTGATAGAAACCATATGGCTCAGAAAACCCCAAATATTTGCCATGTTTCCCTTCCCAGAACAGGACAGCAATTCTGTCCGAGGAAAGAACTGTCATTCCTGATCTTTCGCACCTTTGTCATGATATTGTACCCACAACGTTTGCTTAACGAATAAGACAGTGCAAGGACTTTTTCAAGCTATAAATTATGCATTTGGTCTTTCTCTGTATTTTTTTAATCTCTGGAAATACGCCTAAAAAAAATAAAGTTCCCATAAAAGCACCTAGATAATGAATTTTTCCCCCCTCAAATAGAATCTGACAGTCTTTTTTCTGGTATTGAAAGCTCCATGTCTGAGTAGACCAGAACCTTACAAACTGCTGAGGGGAAGGAATGGTGTGGAAAAATACTGCCCTACGCACCCCACACCAGGCACAGACAAGTAGCAGACTGCCAGGCTGCTATGCACCATGCCCCCCTTGGAGGGCGACAGTCACACTAGATTATTAGGACAATACTTGGGGGCAGTGAAAAGTCCCAACGAACTCCACATATTAGGACAATTTTCTGGCTATTGGAGACAGTGTCTCCAGGAAGGGGTTTTCTTTTCTAATTCACCCCAGATAAGATACAGGCTAGTGAGGGCCTTAAATCCGGAGTTCTGGGAGAAAGGACCCTCCCAAAGATCCTGGAAGAGGGGTGGCATTCTGAGCCACACTGTTGGATGGAAGCACAACATGAACCACATAATTTTATAGCCACATTCAAGAACGTTTTTTAAAAGGTGAATTTGGCTCGGCGCCTGTGGCTCAAGCGGCCCAGGTGCCAGTCATATACACCTGAGCTGGTGGGTTTGAATCCAGCCCAGGCCCGCCAAACAACAATGATGGCTGCAACCAAAACATGGCCGGGCGTTGTGACAGGTGCCTATAGTCCCAGCTACTTGGGAGGCTGAGGCAGGAGAAGCTCTTGAGCCCAGGAGTTGGAGGTTGCTGTGAGCCGTGATGCCACAGCACTGTACCCAGGGCAATAGCTTGAGGCTCTGTCGCAAAAAAAAAAAAAAAAAGGTGAATTTAATTTTAATAATGTATTATGTTTAACCCATTATATTAAAATAGTATTGTTTCCATATTATGAATATAAAAATTAAAAAGGTGATATTTTACTTTTATTTTTTACACGAAGTCTTTAAAATTCAGTGTATATTGACACTTACAGAGAGAACAGCCCCATTTCAAGTATAGCCACATGTGGCTTATGGTGACAATACTGAACAGCACAGTTCCTGGCTGGCCATTGGCCTTTTTTTTTCCTTTTCTTTTCTTTATTTTTCTCTTCTTTTCTTTCTTTCTTTCTTTTTTTTTTTTTTTTTTTTTTTTGAAACAGAGTCTTGCTCTGTCACCTAGGCGAGAGTACAGTGGTACAATAGGTCACAGCAATGTCAGGCTCCTGGGCTAAAGCCATCCTCCTGCCTCAGCATCCTGAGTAACTGGGACAAGAAGCACCTGCCACCACACCCAGCTAATTTTTCTATTTTTAGTAGAAATGGGGTCACACTCTTGCTCAGGCTGGTCTCTAACTCAAGGGATTTAACATCCTGGAGTGCAGGGATTAAAGACCTGTGCCAGCATGCCCACCAGTGATTGGCCTTTATCTCCAATTTGTAAGTCTCCTAAAAGCCAGGACCCTCGATAAATATGACCCTTGAAAGGATACCTCCAGCACTGATAACTTTCCTGAAAACAAAGAAACTGCCTTTTAACCTACAAAAACCAAAAGAGAAACAAAACCCAGAAATAGATTTTTATCACAAGTGTATGCACAGCACCTCTTAGCTACTCTTAGATGACTTTGACATGGAATATTACTAATATCTCCAGGAATATAATTGATATCTTCAGGGAAACAAATGTATTCAAACTTAAAATTGTCTCCCAAAATGAATCCAGAGATGATACACCTGGGCTGTCCACAGAATAACACAGGATTGTGAGTCAGCAGACTGGGTGCAGGGGTCTGAGTGGGTGGGCTGCGCATACAGGAGCAGCACCCCTGAGGTCCTGGGTCGGCTTATGGGTGTGGGTCTGACTGGATCACTGGCACCTGCAGGGCTAGTTGGGCAAGGTCACCATGACATGGAGAAAAGAGAGGGGCAGGGTGTTGACATCTAATCAGAACCCGATCTGCAATAGCCCTGGGGGTTGTGGAATCTAGGTAGTTCAGGGTCTTCAGACTGCTGAAGGCTCTAGGGTTTCATCCTAGTGGAGGCTGGAAAACCAGATTGTCTTAGTTTTACAGATGCTGGCAGAAGACACAAGTCTCCTGGGTCAGAGACAAAGGACAAATATTCTATCAGCATCTTTCTGCACCAGTTGTCCGAGCTCCAGTTTCACAGGGTTATGTCAAGGAGCCACTGACACCTACAATGCAGCCGATTGTGTCCCTTACACATCCCTGCCTAGTCCTTCCTCTCCCCAGGGGAGGGGCATGCAGACAATGAAGCCAGGCCATTGTGTGGTGTGAGAGCACCAGGAGAGCCGAGCGTGCGGCCCGCAGTGTCTCTAGTATGCAGGTTAATGAGAGTCAGGGCATCTGAACAGGAGAGAACTCAGGTGTCGGCCTCTGTGTCAATTCACATTTGAGAGATGAAGGAGCAGCGTCTCAGAGAAGGGCCATGACTTGCCCAACCATAGCACTGGGAACCGTGACAGGAAGAAGAATGTGCATATGGACAAGCACGTGCAATGGCTGGTCAGCCATCACAGAGTATCTAATCTGCACGTGTCCACATTCAGATGTCCTTGGAACAGGGGTATGTCTTGCAGTCAACAACAAGGCACAGATTACTGTGGCAATGGTTTTCCTACTTGTGGTGTCTTAGATTCAACAATATCCAGTAGATATTTCCTACAAAACACATGAGATTCATTCAACAGAATATGAACTGATTTCTTGGTGCCATTCTAACACTGGGATGCTGCAAGAAAATAAAACAGATGTGGCCCCTGCTGCAGTCTAGCGATGGAGGAGGCCAACGCCAACAAGTGCTTAAGGATATTGCCGAGGCAGTGAGGGAATGGACAGGGTGCTGAGCTAGGGAGCAGCTTGGGATGGAGGTTACTTTGGATGGGGTATTCTCCAAAGAGGAGACATGTGAGCCAGTTAGCAGGGCAGGTAGAAAGTGTGAGCGCCTTCCCGAGACTGCACCCCGTGTGCACAGAGCTCCAGACACACCCCTTGTCCTAATGAGGCTGGCACAGCCGGAGCACCACAGTCCTGTCTGCACATGCTGCATAAGCTCCTGTGGCCACAGGCTGCAAGGCACTGCCCACGGTGGGATGAGGATGCTGAGACTTAAAGCATCATTAGAGAAAGTTCATCTATTGAATTTCCAGTGCAGCCTGCCTGACCTCCAGGGCACGATTCCTGCTAATGGATCCCAGTGCAGAACTAAAAATAATGCATACGGGCAACTAGCGGGCCCAGCTTTTCCCCAGTGACCAGAGGCGCCTGCATTAGCTCCGGCATGCAGAGAGCAGCCTTGCTCAGCCAAAGCCTGATCGTTCCCCAGAGCATGGGCTCCTGTCAGCATTAAACTTTCTATGTACCAAATTTACCATTGATTTTATAGGCTCTGAGTTCTTAAGAGGCAGAAGTTCTTTGGTAGGAGCCGTAAGTTTTCAAAGCGCCTGCAGGATGTATTTATTACCTCTTTGGGGTCACATCCCTGCCCGAGTAGGAAGGTGGGCAGAAGAGAGTTGCCCATTTGTGCTTGTCATACCCGAGGAGAAGTGCTGAAAGGTCTTTATCCTCCAGGGCCGTTTGGCTCTCAGATGAAAGAACATTATAAAGAAAGCAAACAAATTCCTGGAATCTGGAATTCCTGGGCTCTGGGCACAGCTCTTCCCCTTTCTGTGTCTGGGATCCCAGCTATAAACTGAGGAAGCTCCTGCCTGTGGAGTTTTCTAGCACCTACCTGCCCTCCACCTGGGGTTCAAAGTACAGTTTAAATAGCGTGTTTAAGAGCCCCACTCTGCCAGTGACACGTCTCTCTTTGAGCCTCAGTTCCTTTGTCTGCCTAGTGGGGAGATACCTGTGCTATCTCCTAAGATTATTGTGTGTTTTAATGCAGTAATAAATACAAAGCATGCAGGATGATGTGGGTAGACCTAGACCAGTGATTATGAGGTGGTCATACTCCTAGGGGACATTTGGCAGTGACAGGAGACAAGTTTGGTTGTCACACCTGGAGCAGGGCATACTAGCATCTAGGAGGCAGAAATACAGGGTGCTGCCAGGCATCCTTCCAAGGATGAAGCAAAGAATTATCTGACTTGTCAGGAATGCTGTGGGTGGGAAGTCATGCCCACACTGAGCAGACACCAATGTGTCCCCAGTGTCCATGGAAAGATGCACACTCCCATGGAAGACACCTGATATGGTGGCTTGGCCAGTGCCTTTGGAGTGAGACTGACTAAAGCTGCATCTTTCTGGCACTTACTATCTGTGTGACTTTGGGGAAGACAACCACTCTGAGTCTCAGTATCCTTTTCTCTAACACAGAGGTCAAAAGTGACAAATCCCATAGATGAAACCAAAGATTAAAAGAAAAGTCACATGAAATGCCTGTCACATAATAAGAGCTCAGTAAATGTCAGGTAGCAGGAGCAACGGTGTCACAGCAGCCAGTGTTAACTTAGATCTCCTGAGAGCAGAGAGCTGTTCAAAGCAGAGTTCTCCATGCTGTATTAGCTGGTAAACTTGGGTCTTTATTCAATAACGGAAAGCCTAGGCTTGTATTAGACTGCTGTTGCTGTGTAAATGCTGTGTAACAAAACAACCCCAAACTCAGCAGCTCAACAACTTATAACAGCAAGTGTTAATTTCTCGGTCAAGGGGCAATGGGCTAACTAGAGCAGCATTGTCTCAGGGTCCTGACTGGCTGGGCTGGGATTTGTTTGTGCAGGTTTATTTGGGGTTCAGGTTGGCTCACATCTCATTTGGGTGCCCAGGGCAGTAACATCTCGCGAGGACACCTTTCTCATGTCAGCTCACAGGAGCACACATGGTGAAGCCAAACCCTGCAAGCACATTGGGGTCTTCTGATCACATCACACCCACCAACATTCCACTTAATTGGCATGATCTCATGGGATCCTTACAACGAAGGTCAATTTAGTCATTCTTTTCCCAAATATTTGTTGAGCACCTACCATGCTCTATAGATACAGCAGCAAACCTCCTACACCTACTCCTGCCTTCACAAGTATATGTATAGCAGGGAAGATGGAAAATATATAAGTAAACATGGAAGCAAATAAGAAGCAAGACCACTCAAACATTGACAAATGCTAGGATGACAGCCATAGGCAGTGGAATGGGAGACTGTATAAGACAGATGATCATTTAGGACAGATGATCATTTAAGACAGATGATCAGGGAAGCATTTCTGAGGCAGAACATTTGAGCTGAGACTTAAATGCCAAGAGCTTGGAAAGGAGCTTCCTAAGCAGCGGGCTCAGTGAGTGCAAATGCTCTGGGGTGTGAAGAAACTATCCATGTGCAAGGAACGGAGGGAAGGAGCATGAGGAGTGAGGAGGAAAAGAGCAGAAGTCCAGATGGACAGCACGGGACAGGTCAGGTGGCCTGTGGCCTTGGAGTCTGTGCTCAGAATTTGGCTTTACTCCAAGAGGAATAGGCCACTGTAGGGTATTCTAGTTTGAATTTTAAGTGTATGACTCTAGAAGATACAAGGCAGGGACTAGGGTCATTCTCATTTTACAAATGAGGAAACTGAGGCCCAGAGAGGCTGAGTGATTTACACAAGGCCATGCAGCAGGTAAGGGGCAGAGCTGAGATTCAAATCTAGGTCTACCCAATCACCAGGCTGGGTGGGCCCAGGCAAGTATGGGAGGATGCTGCCCTCCTCATAGATAGATCTTACAATTCGCCTACATCTGTGTCGTCCAAGGTGGTAGCTGCTAACTTCATGTGGTTATTTAATTAGTCTAAACTAAATACAGTGAAATTTTAGTTCCTCCAATGCTTTAGCCACATTTCAGGTGCTCACTAGTCACATGTGGTTAGCACCTGCTGTGTTGGACAACACATAGGGCATTTCCATCATCACCACAAGTTCTATGGGAAGCACAAACCCCAGGCTTTTAACAGGTAGGAGCCATGCCATACCTCTACTAGAAGAGGTGGATGGTGAAACATAAATACCTGGAGCTGGCCAGGAAAGATCAGGTTGTTCTGACCCCTCTGCCTTAAGCTGCAAAAAATATTCTCTTCTAATAAAAGACTTCTGCAAAAGACACATCCATTTATTGATGAATCAGATTGTATTTAATCCAAGTAGGGCTCCATCTGGATTTGCCTAAATGGGAACAGTGAGTTATAAGCCCCAGGATCCTGCAGCTGGTCTTGCCTTGATGAACACTTCTGACCAGATCCATGAAGCACTGGGCAGCGTCCAGACTGGGACCTGGGTATCTGCTTTGCCTCAGGGAAGACTTAGTTCTGGAAAACGGTTCTCCTGTGTTTGCTTTTTCTCCCACCAGAACCCACAATGCCTGTCCCTGATCAGTTTGAGAAGCAGGGCTTGGTCTTGGCAGCATTTTATGCCAGCTCATCCTAGCTTTGTCAAGGAGTGTGCTGTTGTCTATCAGATGGTTGAAACCTTCAAATTGTTTTAACAAGTAAAGGGGGAAACTGTGTTTTTCTCAATCAGAAATTGGCCAAGAAGTGTTTGTGAGCACTATATCTGGTGTGTCCAAGATGGTCTGGAGGCCAATTCTACAATGTGAATTTGGGGAAGACCTTGGTTCACTTTCAAGGATGGTTCAAGGGGGAACAGACAGCAAGACAGAAGTGCATGTCTAAATTCAGGCCAAGGAATTCTTAGCTGGGTAATGAAATTTGAACTTGGAGGAGAATACAATTTGAGTACATTCATGAGGAAAAATGAAAATTCATTCATTCAATGAACATCTCCTGAACCCCTGTGTGCTGTGTTCTGGCACTTGAAGCACTTACATTGTAATTAGTGACAAAGGAAATTCATAGGAAGATAATAATCAGGCAAAAAGAATGCAATATTATTTCAGTTACGTGTGCCATGAAGGGGTGATGTGAAAAGAAGGGGTGGAGCAAGAGCCGTGGCATATAGACAAGGAGTGAAGCAGTGCAGGCTGGGGGCCAGTCCTTGTCCTGAGCACATTACAAAGGTCAACCCATTGACCTTCACAGGAGTCCTACAGTGGGCACCTGTTCACTCCCAGGGACAGAGAAGAAAACTGAGGAGAGAGAGTTAAGTACTTTCTCAGAGCCAGGGGGTGGCAGGGCGAGGACCTGAGTGACAATCTAGTCCCTGAGTCCGTGCTCAAAATGGTATGTCGTAACCGGATGGATGGGTGGAGGGATGGAGACGCACAGACAAGTGATAGGTTGATAATAAGACAGGTGACAATGAGGTCAGAGATAGGCGATGGATGGATGGACGGATAATAGGTGATGGACGAAAGGAGTGATGATGGAGCTAAATAGACAGATATAGATGGATAAGATAATAAATAGCTTAGAAAGATGGATGATAGAAGATAGATAGATGGATGGATGGATAGATAGATAGATAGATAGATAGATAGATAGATAGATAGATAGATAGATAGATAGATGATGAATGGAGGGATGGAGATGGGTAGATAGACGCTAGGTGGATAATAAGATAGGGGATAAATACATCAGATAGACAGTAGATAGGTGATGGGGGGAAGGATGGGTGGATGGATGGATGGAT
>CAUYRH010037912.1:0-14290 GCA_963574655.1 Perodicticus potto | reverse complement strand
ACACCTTTTGGGGGCAAAACACGATTGTAAGAGGGACTTTACCCAACAAATGCAACCAGTGTAACATGGTTTCTTGTACCCTCAATGAATCCCCAACAATAAAAAAAATAAAAATAAAATAAAATAAATAAAAATGTCATTATCAAGAGGAGACAAAAATAGAAAGAAGGGAAAAAAGAAAGAAATATGGGAAAGGAGAGAAGAAAGAAGATAGGAAGTAAGTGAGAGGGTATAGCAACTGAGGAAACCTTTTATTTAATTGTTAGTTTTATAAATCCTATAAAACCAAGTGTAGGGCTAGGCACAGAGTAAGGTATATATAAACATTTATCGCATTACATTTTAAAGTGAAAAAAATCCAAATGACCATATCATAAGTAAAGTCTCACGGCAATATTTTGTCCAAATTCAAATACAATTTTATGGTTAAAGGTATTTTTAATTAGAAGACCAGTAATAATGTTTAGATACAGACATTAGATATGAGTGCACTTTACATTTGTGCTCAGAGGGTATCCAAGAAGATTTGGCTCTGAGAAAATTATCTTTGAGTAAAAGGAGCAAATAATTTTTTCGATATTGTCTAGCAGATATAATTTAGGACAAACAGAAGTTAAGGTTAAAGTATGATTTCATTTGAATCTCTTTCATTTCTTTGGAACAGGCTATTTTTTGTCAATTGATTTTCACAGCTCTTTGAGTCATATTGACCTTTTAAATGTCACCTTTTTTGTCTAGTAATTGTTTATACTTGAATGCTCTATGTTGTCACCTGAATCACAGTTTATTTTATAGTGTTAATTGTAATTTCTATTTGAAGTGTAAAAATTCCAATATTACTGTGACTATCTTTCCTTGAAATATTAACACATTTATAATTATTTGGAGGTTCAGTCAGCTTTCTTGGTCATGATTGTTTGAAACCAAATAGAGAACAGAAATTTTCTAAAAGTATACAGTTGCTTAAATAAAAAATGTGAAAGAACTGTTAAAAGAAAATGAGTTAAAGATACTTAAAGTGTTTTGCAACACCTAATATTATACTAATAGTATAATGGTGTTCATCAATCAGTAACAAGTGATGGAAAAATTTCACCTCTTTTGAAAGTGTGAAAGACTAACTTAAAGAACAGAATGACAATGTAAAGAAAATAATGCTGAATTGAATGATATACTAGTTTCATTTTTGAAAAATAGCATTGCCTTTGAAAAGAGGCTACTTCAACATCTGATATAATATTTCAGAATATATAATTTTTTGATAATTTTAACAGTTTTTATACGTTTAAAATGTCTTGGAAGTTTAATGAGACTGCTAAAGAATGCAATATCTCATATTTCTGAAACCTTCATCGGTAATTAAGCTATATCAAGCAAGTGACACTAAGAGATATAGAAATGCATTAGAAGATAAACTACAGATCCAAGCCATGAGGGAGTTGTTTTCTGTGTAGAAACTGAATGTAGATGGGCAGAATTGAAGATGAAGAAAATTCAATGCCAAAATAGTTAGGGTATCTATGATGAACAGGTACTACTAAAGGAATAAAACAAAACATTTTATCAAAATTTAATACATGTAAGTACAAGGTATATATTTCCTGATTTACTTTCAAGTTGGAAACTCTAATGAATGTAAAAAAAAAAGCTATGTGTTGTCACTCAGAAAACTGAAATTAGTAGCCATAAATACAAATACATTTAATAAGATATTAACTGCATTAAATGTAGAGTGTCTTTGAATAGACACATGGTAGATGATGTCAACAGTAGCTATGCTGTTTATGATTTTATTTCCTTTATTTCCCTTTTATTCTTGAGACAGAACCTCACTCTGCCTCTCTGGGCAGAGTGCCATGGCATCATTGCATACAGCAACCTCAAACTCTTAGGCTCAAGAGACCTCTTGCCTCAGGCTCCTGAGACTACAGCCATGGGCCACAACACCTGGCTATTTTTAGAAAAAGGGTCTCCCTCTTGTTCAGACTCCTGAACTCAGGCTATCCACCTGCTTCAGCCTTCTGCCACAGCCAGAGTGCTAGAATTATAGGCATGAGCCCCTGCATCCGACCCTTGTATTTACTTATTTACTTTTAACAGCGTTTCATCCTCACATCTTGAGTTTGGAGTGAAATCTACTTTCTTCAACTAATTATTTTTTTAATTTCAGATTAATTTAAGGGTACAAACAATTAGGTTACAATGTTTGCATTTGTTAGATAGAGTCCCTGTTGTAGTAGTATCCTATACCCAGGAGGTGTGCCATATACCCCTACATCATGCCCATTAAGTGGAAGCACTATAAGCTCCCTCCCTCCTCCCTTGTGCCCCCTACCTCCCTCATCTTGAGTTGAATTGAATTTTTCTCTTGTGTGGGTGTGTATTACATCATCGACTCAGTGTACTCAATAGCATTGAGTACACTGGATACTTGCTTTTCCATTCTTATGATACTTGACTAAGAAGAATGTGTTTAATTCTTCAATACAAAAGATGTTAAGGTTAATACAAAAGATGTAAATCTTCACATTTTTTATGACTAAATAGTATTCCATGGTATACATATACCATAGTTGGTTTTTTAAAGAAAGAGTATTAAGCTCTTGCCCTGGGTAGAGTGCCATGGTGTCACAGTGCACAGTATCCTCAAACTCTAGTGTTTATTTTATTTATTTATTTATTTATTTATTTATTTATCTATTTATTTTTGAGACAGAGCCTCAAGCTGTCACCCTAGATAGAGTGTCATGGCATCACAGCTCACAACAACCTCCAATTCCTGGGCTCAAGCGAGTCTCCTGCCTCTGCCTCCCAAGTAGCTGGGAGTATAGACGCCCCACACAATGCCCGGCCATTTTTTGGTTGCAGCCGTCATTGTTGTTTGGCGGGCCCAGGCTGAAACTCTTGTGTTTAAATGATTCTCATGCCTCAGCCTCCCAAGTAGGTGAGACTACAGGCACTGCCACAATGCCTGGCTATATTTTTTGTTGTTGCAGTTGTCATTGTTGTTTAGCTGGCCCAGGCTGGGTTTGAACCCATCAGCCTGGGTGTATGTGGCCAGTGCCCTACCCACTGAGCTACGGGCACCACCATATGTACCACAGTTTGTTAATCATTCCTGGCTTAGTAGGAATTTAGGTTGTTTCCACATCTTGGTAATTGTCAATTGAGTTGCAGTAAAGAATCTAGTGCAAATGTCCTTATGATAAAATGATTTTTTTCTTCTGCATAGATGCATAGTAATGGGATTGTGTGCTCAAATGGAAGGTCTAATAAGAGTTATTTGAGGATCCTCCATACTTCTTACCAAAGAGGCTGTTTTAGTTTGCAGTCCCACCAACAATATAAAAGTGTTCCTTTCTGTCCACATTAATGCCAGCATCTACAGCTTTGAGACTTTGTGATGAGGGCTAATCTTCCTGGAATTAGATTATATCTTAGGGTAGTTTTGATTTGCATTTCTCTGATGGCTAGGGACTATAAGCATTTTTTCATGTTTGTTAGCTATTCATCTCTCTTTCTCAGAAAAGGTTCTGTTCATGTCTCTTGTCTAGTGATAGATGGGATGGTTTTCTCGTTTTGTTGATTAATTTGAGATCAACCTAGTTATCAACCTTTTGTTAGATTTGTAACATACAAATATCTTTTTCCATTCTGAAAAGGAAATATATTTTTTGCTTTAATTGTGTGCTTCACTGTGCAGAAGCTTTTCAGCTTAATTAAGTTCCATTTATTGATTTTTGTTGTTGCAATTGCCACTGAAGTTTTCTTCATAAAATCTTTGCCTAGGCCAATACCCTCAAGAGTTTTTCCCACTCTTTATTTTAGGATTTTTATCATTTCAAGTCTCAGATTTAAATCTTTTGTCTGCCTTGGGTCCATTTTTGTAATTGGTGAAATGTTCAGGACCAGTTTTAGTTAGTCTTTTGCATGTGGTATCCAGTTCTCTCAGCACCATTTGAACAGGGATTCTTTTCCCCACATTATGCTTTTGTTTGGTTTATCAAAGATCAGATGTCAAGTAGAGACTGATTTCATCTCTTGGTTTTCTACTGTGTTCCACATGTCTATGCCTATATTTTTGTGTCAATACCCAGTTGTTTGATCATTGTGGACTTGTAATATAACCTGAAGTCTGGCAGACTTATGCCTCCAGCTTTGTTTTTATTACTAAGAATAGACTTGAGTATATGGGTTTTTTCTGGTTCATACAAAATGAAGAACTATTTTTTTTTTATAGTCGTCAATGGATGATGTTGGTATTTTAATAGGGATTGCATTGAATCTGTAGACAATAGGTAGTGTAGACATTTGGGTAGTATAGACATTTTAACAGTGTTGATTTTTCCCAACCAAGAGAATAGTATGTTTTTCCATGTGTTGATATTTTCTGATGTGTCTTTTCTTAGGGTCTCATAATTCTCTGTGCAGAGCCCCTTCACCTCCTTTTTTAGGTATATTCCTAGGTATTTTTTTCTCTGCCACACTGGAAGAATAACAATTGTCTTGTATCACACATTAAGTACACATACAGTAACTAAAACTGATTAGCCAAAAAGAAAGTTCCTTGCATACTTTTTGTGATACCAAACACCACAGATATGCAAAAAAGGTCTTCACAAAATTAGTACGCAGCATGTGGCAGCAGGTACTCTCCTAATTCCTTCTGTTACTAACTTGCTGAGAAAAAAAACAATAGTTACTTGAGTGTCAGTGAGCATTTGGAGAAAGGTTGTCGTAGTTTCTTTCCATAATCATCCAGTATCATATTGGTACTTCGCTGTGTAAGCAAGTGTACTATTCAAATTAATGTCTAGTTAAATGTTATTTTTCATTCATAAACATTTATATTTACACGGTAACAGTACCATGACTGATAGAGTTCTAGAATGGTATGCCACTGTGCTTCAGAATATTAACAAAACCTGACTTATATGAATGTAG
The DNA here is from genome assembly GCA_963574655.1 of Perodicticus potto. Classification (NCBI taxonomy): domain Eukaryota; kingdom Metazoa; phylum Chordata; class Mammalia; order Primates; family Lorisidae; genus Perodicticus; species Perodicticus potto. Next base: position 9,346 of record CAUYRH010037912.1, on the reverse strand, counting down.
ACTTGATGTTACCTTTAGAGGTGCTATGAACAAAAATGTGACTCTGGTCCATTGAGCTACCTTATATATTTTACCCTTGGAAAAGTCAGATAGGTCCCTTAACCTTTAGTATAGTACAAATCTTTAACTCAGTCACTTTAAATTATTCAAGGTCTTATAAGTTATCATCCAAAAGTTCTGCTGAGGAATATTCTGCTAGGTCAAAATGACATGATTAGCAAATCCTTTCCCCCAAAGAAACCATAAAGATGGACAAAATTTACAAACGTAACCATTTCAACCACTGGATATCAACAATAGCTTCAAATAATGTGAGAAGAATTTTTTCTTGAAAATTGCTGAACTTCAGGTAAAATCACTGGGACTCTGTAACATTTTTGTTGGATCTATTCCTTCCTGGTCCTGCCCACCTCCAGCACCAACATAATGCCAGGACAGAGCATGCAGTGAGGATGGGCAAGCTTGCTTGCCACAGTGGAAAAAAGGGCTCATTTAATTTGCATTGGGAAGTGATATTCACTTGTCTATTATTATTGATGAAAGTGATAATCTTGATGGCAGACTAAAAAAAGAAAGCCAATGACTCTGTAGCTTGAGAATATTACCTGAAGAAATTACATTCCTGGATGATGCTGTGTGTGCACACATCAAAGAAAAGTTAAGATGCATATTTTTGAACTCTAGAGAAGCCACTAAAAGTAACTAGAAATGTAGTAAAAAAATATCAACAGAGAAAGTTAAAAAGTGACACTAAACCAATTATGTAATGTAAATGAAGGCATTGAAAACGAAATAAAGAAAAAATGTAGAAAGCAAATAGTAAAATGGCAAGTATAATTCCAACTATATCAATAATCATCTTAAATATGATATTCCCTGAATTCCTCTCAAAAGGTAGAGATGAGCAGAATAGATAAAAAGTGATATCTGACTATATACTTATTGCCTATAAAAGCCATCCATTACATCTAAAAACACAAATGTAATAAACATAAAATATAAAAAAGATATTTCAAGCAAAAGAAACATATAAGAGAGCTGAAGTGATTTTTTTAAACATCATTTAAGATAGATAACATTACTCTACAGAAATAATATAGATATACTATACATAGATCATAATATTAAAGTTTGACATTACATAGAGATCAAATACTCAACTTATTAGGAAAAGATAATATAATAGTATTCACCTCTAACAAAGTCTTAAATTATTTGGGACAATACTTGTGAAATTGAAAGGATAAAGAAATAATCAAACATTACTCCTTGAAGATTATAACACCCCACTCTCAGTAATTAAAAAAACTCTTATCATCAGCAAGAAAAGCATTATCAATAAATTTGACCTAATTGACATATATACAACATATCATGTAATAACCTCAGAATATATACTCTTTGCAAGCATTCATTAAACATCCTCCAACACAGATCAGGCATTAGGCTATAAAACAAGTCTCAAAACATTGGAAATTCTTCATATTATGCAAAGTATGTCATCTGACCACAAGGAAATTGAATTAGAATTTAACAATAGAAAGGAATATAGAAAATACTCAAATATTTATAAACTAAGCAAAATACTTTTGAATAATTCATGACAAGAAACAAATTATTAGGGTAATTAGAAAATGTTCAGAACTGAATGAAAAGGTAGGTGGCAAACTAAAATTTGTGAATTATTTATAGCTTTAATATTTAAAAGCACTTTATTATAAGAGAAGGTCTAAAAGCAGAAATTTAAGCTTAAACTTATAAAACTAGAGGGAGTACAAACTGATCACATGGCAAGCAAAAGGAAAAGAATAATTTAAAAAGAAATCAATCAAATAGAAAACAGAAAGACAATAAGAAAACTTAAGAAAACCAAATTTATTTCCAAAAAAGTTAACAAAACTGGCAAACATGTAGCTATATTGAATTAAAACAGTGTAGAAAATAATTCAAATTGACAGAATTAAACAGATGAAAACTCTACTGGATATATAGAAATTAAAACCATTATAGGGAAATATTATAACAATTGAAAAAATAAATTAGAAAACTCTGCTCAAATGGGAAATAATTCCAGAAGGAAACATTTCCAAAGCCAATCTGAGAAGAAATAAAAAGTATGAATACACTACATAACACATTCAGAAATGGAATGAGTTATTAAAATTCTTCCTACAACTATAAAAGTTTAGTGTTCTAGCCTTAAATGCTCATTTATCAGTCACAGATCTAGATGTACTGTCTCGTTGTATGTAAGCTTTGTATAGATTTTTCTAAAAAATGTAAGTATCATCTTCCCCATTAGAGAGCAGAAAGAGTAAGCAGATAATTGAGGTAGGAGCTTTCTCTCTGAATCGGACATTGGATGCCTTTAATTCCAAGAAACGTTGGTTCTCATTAAGTATCATGGCCTTATGCACGCTCAAATAGTATCTAATGTAACATTTAATTTTGGTCTGTTATTTTTAGGTAGAATTTAAAGGAATTGTATAAATCAATTAACATATGAGCTAAGTTGTCTAACACACGTTAAAAAGTAATTAAGACAGTGGAGTATTATACATTTCCAACTTGCAAAAAAAAAAAAATCTTCCTACAAAGAAAAGCACAGACAGCATACTTGGTCGATGTGAGCCAATATTTGAAGAATAAATACCACCAAACCACCAAACACTTTCAGCAAATAAAGGAGCAAACATTTCTCAACTCATTCATTGTAGGGAGTCAGTATTACCTGGATGACATAACCAGACAAATTAAGTTGAAAGAATATAAAACTATGATCCAAATGAATACCATTACAAAAATCCTACTAAAATATTAGTATAGTTTATACAACATATGCACTAATATGCACTAATGCCAAGCTAAATACAAAGTTGGTTAACATCTGAAAATCAATGAAACGTGCGGTATCAATGGAATAAATAACAAAAATGACAACTTGGTAAGTTCAGAGAAAGCATTTGACAACATCCAACACCCATTTTGGACTAAACAGCAGCAACGAGAATAGCAACAACAATCCTCATAATGGATTAGGAATTTGGGAAAAATTCATAGCCAGCATTCAAATCAAGGGTGAAAATGCTGATTTCTTTGCCGAAAATATCAGAAACAGAATAGAAGTTCTCTCTCACCGTAGTAATCTATCACTGTTCTTGAGCACATAGATAGTAAAATGAGGCAAAAGAGGAACAATAGTAAACAGATTGAAAGGGAAGAAATAAAACTCTCTATGAAGGTCACTGAGAAAACGTTGAATGAACTGTGTTATGGTCCATTCTTTTACATCCAAGACATACACTCGTAAGCAGCAAGTTTCAACTTGCTCAACTTACCAGTGTTGCCAGGAGGGCTTCATTTGTTTTCACTGTGTGACCCTCAGTCAGCATTGGCTGTGGATTGGGGAAGAGAACACTTTGGCAGGATGATTTTCTATGAATTTAAAATAGGGGTAAGCAAGTCTCAAAGGCTTGAGGAATTACAGTTAGATTTTGATCACCGTACTCCTTCCTTTAGGACAAATTTTTGATGGTTTTAATAATTTTGAAGAGACCAAACTCCAGTAAAAGGCAAGGAGAGGAGTGGGCATCAGGCAACCTCAGGGACTGAGGAAAACATCACTACTGTGTAAAATGTGGTTGTGAAAACAATCCAGTGGCATTTAAGAACACTGAAACATCACTACAGACTAGATCTCTGGCAGCATCTAAAATCTTGCATTATTATCTTCAAGTTAGGAAAGCTTCATCCCAATGGGAGCCTCACACTTTGACAGATGAGCGAAACGCATCCATGTTGACCAGTTTGATCCAGAGAATGTTAGTCATAAGTGTGGATTATTATTTTTTTTTTCCTGTTGAAAATCCACCAAGAAAAGTGAAGCAGCCCTGAAACATGGGAAAGAAAATGATGGCAACTTTTTTCTCCAAAAGCAGTCATGTTTCAACTGTTGCTCTGGAGGAACAAAGGACTGTTACCTTGCAGAGGGAAAGCAGTACGCCTACCACAAGTTCTCAGGAAGCTTCAAGAACAGTGGCCAGGACAGGACTGTGATGGGTCAACTTGCATTGTGACATTGTGTCCCCCACCCAGCCAACATCACCAGTTCCTGAATCCCACAAAGGTTTATCCAGTCTACAGTCCTGACCTGACCCCATGTGATTATTTGGTTTCTCTGTAGTAAAAAACTGCAGTCATGGAAGAAGTTTCTCCAACCCTGAAGAAGCTGTTCATGCCTAGGAAAGTAACCCTACAGGATTAGAAAAAAGGAGTGGAAAGAGTGTTTTCAAAAAGGATTTATAAGAATGCAAAAGTGCATAGCAGTCCACGGCTATTATTTTGAGAAAATATAGCAATGGAAATGATTTTCTAAAAATTTTGTGTATCTCAAAACTTTCATAGTATCCATTATATTTATAAATTACAGCATATCATGTACAGATGATATTAAAGAATTAGAGAAGTAAATAGTAAAACAATAAAAACAAGATGGTTTGCAAAAATCAAGTGTAAATCTGTATACTAGAAAGAGTTCAAAGATGACATTAAGAAAATAATTTTATAAAACAATAAACGAATAAAAATTTAAAAGGAATAAATTTAACAAAAGAAGTAACAAAGTGAAAAAATAAAATATTACTATAAGTAAAGATTTAAAAAAAAAATTCATAGATTGGAAAATAGAAAACTATTTTGAAGATGATAAATCCTCTCCAAACTGATCTAAAAATTCAATGTAATCCTTCTCAATGTACAAGTAGCTTGGATTTTTCTATTAAAAGAAATTTACACAATGATTATAAAATCTTATGGATATAAAGGACATAAAAGAGCAAAACAATTTTGAAAAAAATGAACTTAACTATCTTATTTCCAAAAAAAATTATACAGCCAAAGTAATCAAATAATTTGATATTGGATCAAGATTTGATGACAACAATAAAATAGAATTGCGAGTCTAGAAATAGACCCTTGTGTTTATGGTACACTAATTTTTAACAAATGTCCCATGACAATTTCATAGGGAAAGGATAGACTTTTCCACAAATGATATTGGCGTAATTGAATGTTCAAAAGGAAAACCCGAAAAACGAAACAAAAACAAAAACAAACAAATGACCCTGAGACATTTACTTCCTACTAGACAAAAATATTCACACAGAATTGATCATAGGTCAAAACGGAAGTGCTAACGGAGATTTTCAACTATATTATTCAAGTTTTATACATTCTTATTTGATAAGGAACATGAATCAAGGATACATAAAGAACTTTTAAAAGTTAAAGGAAAAAAGCCGCAATTTTAAAACATGGGTAAAATCATCCATTCGAACTTTAACCAAAGAAGATATGCAAACAACTAGTTAATGCATCAAAAATATTCAATATTATTAGTAATTATGGAAATATAAATTAAAACACCACTAAATATTATTTTATCCCTACTGAGGTGGCTATAATAAAATGATAGACCCTATTAAGTTTCGGCAAGCATATGGGGAAATTCAACCCTCATACATTGCGGGCAATATTGAAAAAGTTTTGCAATCAGTTTGGAAGACAATTTGTCAGTAAAACATAAATTAAATGCAAAATCTAGCACTTTTACTTCTAGGATCAAAGAAATATAAAATTTGGCATTCACATAAAGACAAACATGTAATTTCTACTTTCATTTTTTTATAATGGCCAAAAACTGGGAGTCAACTGGCAAATGGAAAACAAAATATGTTATAGCCACATAATGGAATACTATTCATCAATAGAAATGATCCAAGGTACAAAATAGACGAATCCAAACACATAATGCTAAATATAAATGTCCAAAGGACTACATATTGTATAATTCTATTTATACTTTTTGTCTATTAAAGCCAAATTATAAAACTGGAAACACTTCAAGTGAAGTGTGGGAGTGGGGATTACCTAAAAATCTATTTAAGGAAACTTTTTGATGTGATAGAACATTCTAAGACTGAATTATGGTGATGATTGCAGAACTCTGCAAACTTACCAAGAAAATATTAATGGTATGCATAAGAGGTGAATAGTGTGGTATCTAAATTATAAGGATCTTTGTAAAAAAAAAAAATGTGTGTTTGTTCTAGAATAAGAAAAATTGGATACATGCACACACATGGGGTAGCCATAAAATCTGTGTGCAATTTACTATGTTAAACGATTTTGAATTGCACATGAACTTTACATCCACCCTATATACATGGGGATAGTATGTAGGTTGGTGTGGTCAACTATGGAGAATTGGTGGACAAAATTAGGACATTCTTTATCACTTGAATCATCTTCTGAGCCCAATAGCAACATTATACATAATTGAAAAAGTTATATCACTTTCTATATAGGCCGAATGATAAGCAACAAATCCTTCTCAAATCTACAGGCTGCAATTACCTAGTTGTCAGCAATGGTTTGTTTCTGGATTGAGCAGAAGTTTCACTTCTTTATGACATCACAGAGCATGCATCTTTCTTGATTTCATTTTACTTTTTTCATTCACACCAGTAACACAAAAATTCAGCAATCAGTATGAATTTTTACAACTGTTACTTCCTCTCTCTTTGTTAGTCTTGGTTTAGTTGTCCAGGCCCCTAGTTATTTTTCTGGTCAATACATACTCCACCCTATAGTTGTAATAATCTTTGTCAATGGCTAATCTGCTTATGCACTTCATGAGCAAAAGCTCCAAAAAGGCTTTCCATTGTAACCACTAAACATTGCAATTTTTAATGTGCCTGAAATGCTATGTGCACCTGCTTGCATCACACTCCACTCCACATCCTACATGCCAGCCAAGCTGAAGTCAGCATGTGTTATATGAGTGCTTGTTCTAACTCTTTATTTATGTTATTTCATCTGAAACATCTACTTTATTGTATTATCTAACATTTTCACTGCTCTGCCAGCTGATTTTAGCTGGATAATCCCTAATCTTCCTTTTGCACTTAGTACATATCTCATTTAATCTGGAATGCCTTTCTTGCAGTTCTTCAGAATAAAAACTCCTGCTATGAATGTCTGGTATCTTATCAACTTGTGGGAATACGCTAAATCTCAAAACAACGCAGAGTAACAGATGCTAGATAATTATTTAATGAAGGAATGAATAAAATTTTGAATATAGTGTTACTATTTTGGTTAAACGGTGTAATGTTAAGGCCTGTGAAACTTGGTAAACTGGTTAATAGATGTGGATGTTTCCTAGGTCAGGCCAACGTTCTCTGATTAAAACCATAACTTAAAGAAGCAACTTGCTGACACTTTGTCAGCATTCAATCAACTCCCCCTAGTGATTATCTAATTTTCTTCTCAAATAAATTTTCTCCTTCAACACTCCCTCAGGCAATAGATCCTATAAACAGATGAACCTTGAACAGAATTCTGTAGGTCACTCAGGCCTTTTTAGTATGGAAAACCAATTTCAGAGTTTAAAAATTTACATTATCACTTTATTTGTATTTATATCTCTCTACTTGAGATTGAAATAACTTTCACAACCTTATTTTATTATTGGAAGGTTAAACATTTTTCATAATGTTACCTATACATAATTTATTTTGATATGGTAGATAACTAAGTAGTTGGTTTGGGTAGGTTCTTCTTTGCAAAATATGTTCTGGATGGATAAGCCATCAAATGACTTCATGAGCGTAGGAATAAATTATTGGAATAATATGTTCTAATTCTCATACGAAAGGTTTTTAACAGCACTGGAGTCAATTTATCTGGAGAGGTAGAAAGAGTACTGATTGATGACTTATTTTCCAAGGGAAATGATAGAGTTTATTATTAATTACGTAGTAAATAAATCTTAGATGAGTAATATAAAAATCTTACACATCATATTAAAATTTGAGAATGACATGTATATTTATCAGTGGGGACGTGATTACTACTAATTGAAATTAGTGTGTTAAACCTGAGTAGATTTTTCCAATTTAAAATTATTTTATTTTTCACTGTTTATTTCATGATAGTAGCAATTTTTTTTCCAGTAATTAAAAATTCTGAAATGGCACACTAATAGTTTTACTAGTGTTGAAAAGAAAAAAAAAAAATTTAAATGGTACTTTTTTTTTTTTTTATTGTTGGGGATTCGTTGAGAGTATAAGAAACCAGGTTACACTGATTGCATTTGTTAGGTAACATATCTCTTACAATCGTGTTTTGCCCCCAAAAGGTGTGGCACACACCAAGACCCCACCCCCATCACTCCTTCCCTCTCTCTGCTGTTCCTTTCCCCACCCCTCCCTCATTCTTTCTCTCTCTGCTCTCCCCTTCCCTCACCCCCACCGGTCATTAATTGTCATTAATTGTCCTCATATCAAAATTGAGTACATGGGATTCATGATTCTCCATTCTTGTGATGCTTTACTAAGAATAATGTGTTCCCTTCCATCCAGGTAATACAAAGGCTGTAAAGTCTCCATGTTTTTAAATGGCTGAACAGTATTCCATAGTGTACATATACCACAGCTTGTTAATCCATTCCTGGGTTGGTGGGCTTTTAGGCTGTTTCCACATTTTGGCGATTGTAAATTGAGCTGCAATAAACAGTCTAGTGCAAGTGTCCTTATGATAAAAGAATTTTTTTCTTTCTGGGTAAAAGCCCAGTAATGGGATTGCAGGATCAAATGGGAGGTCTAGCTTGAGTTCCTTGAGAGTTCTCCATACTTCCTTCCAAAAAGATTGTATCAGTTTGCAGTTCCACCAGCAGTCTAAAAGTGTTCCTTCTCTCCACATCCATGCCAGCATCTGCAGTTTTGAGATTTCGTGATGTGGGCCTTTCTCACTGGAGTTAGATGGTATCTCAGGGTGGTTTTGATTTGCATTTTCTAATAATTAGGGATGATGAGCATTTTTTCATATGTTTGTTTGCCATTTGTCTGTCTTCTTTAGAGAAGGTTCTATTCATGTCTCTTGCCCATTGATATATGGGATTGTTGGCTTTTTAAAACTAGATCCTAGGTCTTCTTCCCCCTCCCTTATTCTCGGTCCCCAGTCCCTCCCCTCCCCTCCCCCTCCCCACCTCCAGCTCCAGCCTAGACGGCCGCGGGGGCGGCGCAGGGTATGGAGTGAGGCAGCCGCGGCGGCCAAGCGCGAAGGCTGAGCTGGAATTGCCGGGCGGCGTTTAGGGGGGCGGAGGAACGAGCTCCAGCACCGCCCCTCCCCGGAGGAGAGGGACGAGGTAGTTCTCACTACCCAATATTGCAGCCATGGAGTCCATGCTTAACAAATTGAAGAGTACTGTTACAAAAGTAACAGCTGATGTCACTAGTGCTGTAATGGGAAATCCTGTTACTAGAGAATTTGATGTTGGTCGACA